>PVLC010002204.1:0-119947 GCA_004027655.1 Graphiurus murinus | reverse complement strand
GCCGGGCGTGGTGGCGCACGCTTGTAATCCCAGCATTCGGGAGGCTGAGACCAGAGGATCCGGGTTCGCGGCCAGCCTCAGCTACCTAGTGAGGCACTCCGCAACTTAGTGAGACCTGGTTTCAAAATAAAGAATAAAAAATAGGGCTGGGGGTATAGCTCGGAGGTAGAATGCCCCTGAGTTCAATCCCCAGTACCGCAAAAAAAAAAAAAAAAAAAAAAAAGAAGAAAGGGCTGTAATTCTCAAAGGTGTTGGTTTCTTCCTTTTGGGTGTCTTATATACTTCAAGTGATACTTGTTGAGCAGTGGGCTGAGGATGGTCTTTGGAGGTAGTAACTAAAATAAATTTATGTTTGGAGGCTGGAATTACATTTAATTCATTATAGTAATATGATTTATTTAATGAAAATTAGAAGCTCTGATAGTCATTTACATAAAATGAGAGAATACATTAGTTAAATGCTATTTAGTTATCAAAATCTTTCAAAACATGGGATTTCTGAGATGGATAATGAAAGTGTTCTAGACAGTGAAAATCTGGTCATGTGCCAAACAGCAACATTTTGGTCAATGGGAGACCACATATACAATGGTGATCCCAGGTGACTATATTGTCTAGTGACATTGTAGCAGTCTCAGTCTGTGTAAGTACATGCTGTGCTATTTGTACAATGACAAAATTGCCCAATGACCCATTCCTCAGAATATGCCCATTCTGAGAAATGCTACCGGGAACCACATAGTACCCAGGAAACTCTGACTTCCTCTGATACCAACCAACCTAGAAGTGTCAAACCAGATCAGAGAGCAGTAGGTCTGGGCCCAGCCTCTCTAATGACTGTGTCAGTGACCCCGATTCCTTTATATTTTTCCCTGACACACATATTATAAATTAAGAGTAGTTCGTAAATGGTTTTGATATTGACCTAAGAACTAGGGTGATTGCTTGATTTATTTTGACTTTAAGTTTCCAATCAAATGAAAAGCCTTTTCCTTGTAGCCAAGACCATATTTTAAGCAAGCAAACAAGACATCATCCTAATATAAAATTAAATACTCGTATAGAGCTGAGTTGTATTATAGGATCATGTGACATGCAAGGATATTAATGTTTTCAAAAAATCAATGAGTATTTGTCAAAGAAAATTAATTATGTATGTTCCCCTCCCTCCCTCTCAGCATTCACTGTTATAGGTTTGTTTCATACAGTAATGTGTATTGTATTGATTAGAACCTGAAGAATAAACCTGAGCTCATGAGCCTCTCTCTACACCTTTCCCACCTCTGCTTCCCCATTCCCTTCCATGTCCCTGTAACTTCACATGTGCTCATATCCATTATGGCAATGATGGATTATTGGCATCTAACCAACATGACAGGATGTCACAGGTCGCTGAGCAGAGATTTTCAAACTCTGTTTCCACCCGAATTAACTATTATTGAAATAGTTTATTGAGATTGAAGTATTGATCATTTTTTTGCTAACTGTGGCTTAAGGGAAGGAAGAGGAGGAGGTGGTGATTTTGAAAGACACTAAATTTCATTTTTTAAAATCTCATTTATTTAGCCTTTCTTCTTCCTGTTTTATAGCCCCTATAGTTTTATTGCTTGGAAAAGGGTTTCTTGGCTTTATTTTTATGACAGTATAATTATACTTCAGAAATGCACTTGATTACTATGGGTAACAAAATTGTTCTAGTATATTGGTTTGGCCAATATTGCTATACAAACAACTTTTCAGTCAATTGAGTCTGGTAAAAATCAATACATTATGGTAATATTTCAAGTAAGAATTTGCTGAATCTAAGTGTTTCAACATCATCTCCTTTCAGGGAAAAATAATTTTGAAATGGCAAGACTGCTTTCTAATATTTTATTTTTGCAACAGATGTTTTCTTTATAAAGAAATTTAAAGTCCCCAGAAAATGGGCTTGTGAACAGGTCAAACATTACATTAACACAAATCTGTTACTACAGGGTGGAAGAGATCTAGTTTCCATGAAATCATTCCTCTGGCTGCATTAGGAGAGTATAACCTCTGGGTTTGACTTTACCTATGGTATGCCACTTTTGGATTCATGGTCTGTTTCTGAGTGTGGAGTTGACAGAAAGATGTGAACAGTTCCGATAGCACGAGAGAAACATGGACATGTAATAAGGGGCGTGAGAATTGTGCCTGTTCAGTCCTCTTTCATCCATTTGTTGACCAACCAGGTTCTGAGTATGTGTGGTGTCATGGGCCCAGTGTCCAGAAAGATGCCACAGGTAAGCACTGAACCTCAGAGACAGGGCTGCTTGTCAGTGTGGGACACAAGCCCTGGGGCTGAGAAGGGAGTGACAACTTGACTCCTTCATTAGGAAGAATCAGGAAAGGCTTCATGGAGGAACTGCTATTTGAATTGAGAAGTGGTTGAGGAGTTGGCTAATTTTGCATCTTATAAGTAGAAATTTAAAGGTTTTCATAATGGCAGACTTAAAATCTGAAGGGCATTTCTATAGACAAACAGGTTTGTTTTGTATTTTTCTGAGGGCTAGACACAAATTGCTTGTCTTGAATGTGTGCAAGTCTGCCTTTGGTTAGCATGAGGAATGCCCTCTTCCTCCTGTTCTCCCTCCTGGATGGTCCTCCCTGTGGGAGTCCTCACAGTGCCCAGTGGTACTGTACCTACTATGGGCTCTTAGTGGACGTTTCCAGAACTAACTTGCAGAGGCAGGTCCTTCACAGTCTCAGGATGAACATGAAGTGTTGTCCATTGCAAGGCAGCTCTGCCAGGTGGTGAGCTCCCCTACCATAAGCAGAGTGACACGGCTATTGTTCAGAACTTCACAAAAAAGAATTCCCCCTTAGACCCAGGCATGAAGTCATCACACAGGCTTCTCCTGAGTCTGAAGTTCCAGAACCAAAAGTGCCACTCAGCAGTCAGGAAAATCTATGTTGGATGTTACCTAGCCTTGTTCTTTCAAGTTATATCTTATTGTATATTCATTTATTCACTGAACAAGTATTTACTGAGTATCACTATATGTCAAAGACCCTTCTGAGCACATGCAGTCCAGCAGTGAACAAGACAGTAAAGGTCCCCTGCTCCTGGTACTCACACCAGTGGGGCAAAAAATGGTAATCAAGAAAATACATGCTGGAGTAAGATAAGCCACACCTTGCAAGTGCTATAAAAAGAAGGTGCTTGGAGAAAGCTTATCTGAGGAGGCAATATTTGAGCTGAGGCCTGAAGGGCTAGAAGGTCATAGGAAAATCTTGGAGAAGACCTTCCAGGCAGAAGGAGGCACTCAGGGAAAAGGCCTGTGAAGGACAGGAGCATGTTTTGTCTGGGTCAGTGTCATGGAGCAGAGTGAGCTCAGAGGAAGTGGAAGGATGGGCAGCCTGATCATGGTAGGTCTTTTAGTCCTTGCTGTGGCATGCTCAAGGTCAAGTTAAGGATAGGACCCAGTACTCTTAATACCTGGATGAACACTTCGGAGTGCTTCTCAAGCTAGGTTGTTTATGTTTGTCGTTCATTCTCTGAATTGTGACATTTTTTCACCCAAACTGGTTTGGGATTTAAAATATACATTAATATATAATGCTGAAATGCAATGATGAACCACATCCAGTTGTTAGAGACTCTTTAGTCATTGTTAACACAACCATTCCTTGACTGACAGCTTAACTTGCTATTTGGTCTATCCTTTGGGTCTCTTTACTTATCAAACATGTAGAATTTAATAATTGAATCCCTGGATTAATTGTATGGTTGTGTTAATGGAGGTGGTACATTTCTTGATTTCTAAAACACAGTATTTGATGTGTTAGAAAATTGTAGTCTCTTGGCTGGCATATCGCACAAGCAAATATCTGTATACCATAGCATCTAGGGCATTTACTTAAATTGCTTTTTTGGAAATAATTCACTAGAAAGTCCAAAAGGCATTTACTGTGTATAACTTTCTGCCACAGTTTTTTTTTTTTTCTTCTTCTCTTTGCTCTGTCGTTGGTTATTTTGATGTAAGAGACCATGTTTCTGTTAAATTGCTGCCTTACTGGAGTGAAATATACATATAGGTTCTGATTTATACACTAACACTGAACTGGAGGGATAGGCTAGTCAGTAAAGGTGGAAATTGCAATGAAGATTTAGATAGTAATATGCATAAAATTTTTTTAAACAGTTTCTTGCTTTTTAAATGTGACTTTGTATTATCCTTGTGAGCCTAAAATTTTCAGTTTTTCTTGTCAATATTGTAAAAGAAGGAAAAAGAATGTGTACTATTATTGCTAAAAGCTCAGTTCATGGTTTCTGTTTTGTGAATTCAAATAATGAAATGAAAAAATGTTCAGACAAAATTAGAGCTTGCTTTAGGGCACAATCAATATAGCATTTTAACAAGCAAAGTGTATTTGGAAAATATGTATTGTGCAAGGTTCTCAAACATACTGATTCTATTATGACTGCTAACTGTAGCAGCAAATGTAACAATATACTTAGTCAATAAACATAAAGCTCTGATTAAACCATAATTAAATTTTCGAAAAGTTATCTAAAAACTATGAATAAAATATACTTTACATTGTCTCAGCAATAAAAAATATGCCAGTGAAAGTTTATATTGTTAAATGATACATGGGATAAAATTACAGAGCGAATTTTTACCGTGAACATATGTACTGAGTTAAATTTGTGTATAATATTTACTTCTTCTCTCTTTTAACCTTTTTAAAAGATGATTCTTAGTGGATATTTGCAAGACACAGTACCTGGGGTAGCTGACAGGCCCCTGTTAATTTGGGGGCCCAAGTAAAATGGTGCACCAAGATACACCCAAGACCCAGAGACGCCCACAGTAACAGGGGTTGCATTTTTATTTCCGTAGTGGGTCACTATCACATGTCCTGTGTTTTCCCCCACCTGCATCGGAATGCCACTGAGCATAACAGGGATCATTTGACCAAAGAAGAAACAGAAATGAAACATGGATAAAATGGACTTCCATGAGGATTCAGAGCAAGTCAGGGATAGGACCGCCACCACAACCCAGGCTTTTTAAAATTTCTTTGTCCATTCTCAGTGCTTTTCTTGATAAGTAATTGCACTTTGCTTCTATGAAATGCTTTAAAGCAAACAAAGTATGTGCAAGCCTAAGAATTTCTGCCAGTTTTAACTAGATTGGGCTGGGGGTGCTACACAGTGGTCGATGTTTTTTCAACATGCAGGTTGCCCCAGGTTCCATCCCCAGTACTGGGGAAAGAAAAAAAAAAAAAAAAAAAAAAAACAGTTTCTGCCAGCATTTTCTAACAAATATGCTACAGCTATACTTTATCTTTTTATTTTTTGCATCAGACACACAAGTGACTCATATGAACAAACAGCTGTGTTCCTTCTTCCCTCGTTCCCTGAACTTGTAATCTTTGCAGTGACTGATTGATCCAGGCTCAGAAATGCTGATGCTGATCTCAAATCCCAGTCACTCCAGCGTTTTCTCTGGATATTTTATCTTTGGTGGTTTTCTTTGCTGTGATTTTGTGAGTGTTTTTGTGAATGTATTTAAATCATCTCTGGGTCTTATTGATGTTTGGACTTGCAGTTTTTATGAGACAGCTAGTTCTCTTCTCACATAGACCTCTCCCTGCTCTTTCCCACTTATCCTATTTTAAAAATGAATATGGCACCATTATGCCTTACTGTCCTAAATGGATTACTGTCCTAAATGTACCTTCTCTTGACTGATCTCAGAGGACTCTGTAAAGCAAATGTTGTCTAATTTTTGAAGGAGAACATTCTAATACAGTTTACAGAATGTTGGAAGTCACCAAAGATATCTCAAACAGAGCATGGTATTCTCAAAAAGAACACTTGCAAACATAGCTCCCCAATGCAGAGATGTAATGTTGTGCAGGGAGGCCACTTGCATTCCTTGCTGCTGGTTTTAAGATGACTGTCCCAGATGGTGCAAGGTATGATGAGAGTTGGTATTGTTCAGATTTTATGTTAAAGAAAAAGGTCTCTATTGGTTTATTTTGACCCTACTCATGTGACGCCCATTCCATGAAGTCTGTTATGCACAAAAGTGCACAAAATGAAGATAAAGTGCCTTTCTCCAGCCTGACAAAAGCCATTCCTTTGCAGAATGGTAGCTGCAGTGAAAGTAAATAAATGAATGGACAGCAATCACAGCCTAGTTGATGAAACTGTTCAATTAAAGCACAGGCATTTACATGGTGTAATTTCCCTAAATTGCCAATGAGCCCCTTTAGACACAACCAGTGTTCAAATTGATTTCAGCATTGATTTTGGCTGAAGCTGATAAATTTCTGCTTGTTAGTTAAAGTAATTTTGCAGAAGACTTTGTACTGCAGTATTGAAGTGTTCATTTAGCTGATGGTTAAAAGAGGAGTTATTTACAGAGGCCTCTACTGTTGTTCTGAGATGGGACAATTCCCCAATCATCTTTTACTTTTAATTTTTTAGGCTTCAGTATACCAATCAATAGGTGATTGAAACTGATTAAAACTTATCCAACCAGCTGCCTATGGCAGTTTAATTAGAAGCTGGATGATTCTTAAATTAAAGTTGTCTTATTTTCATTGCATAGCCATCTTCCAGAAGAGTAAGGGACTAACGGCGCTGAAAATGTAAAAGTTTGGCTCTGTTAAGGCATCTCTCACAAATGCTAAATCACTTAGTAGCTGTTGCTAAAGCAACTAAAAAATGTATTCAGAAGCTTTTGGAGACTAGAAGGAATAACATGCGTACTTGTCAGCCAGGAAATTGTTGTTTTCAGCTAGACATCGTGGCACACACTTGTAATCCCAGTACTTGGGAGGCTGAGACAGGAGGATTGCAGGTTCCAGGCCAGCCTCATCAATTTAGTGAGGCCGAGGGCAATTTAGTGAGACCCTGTTTCAAAATAAAAATAAAATAAAATAGGGCTATGAGTATAGCTCAAAGGCAGAATGTCCCTGGGTTCCATCCCCAGTCTCTCTCTCTCTCTCTCTCTCTCTCTCTCTCTCTCTCTCTCTCACACACACACACACACACACACACACACACAGAAAGAAAGAAAAGAGAAATTTTTGTTTTCAGGCAAGGGGTAACGTATAGTATAATGATACACATGAAGGGTGAAACATCTTGATATCCTGCATATCTTCCCCCTGGACATCATCAGCTTTGGATATTTCTAATTCTGTTTTGAGGTCTTGATTAAAATAAATCTCCACTGAATCAAAAATAAATATTTTCACATAGGTCCGTGTTGACTTTTCTGCAGTATTGTGGGCAGGATTGTAAAAGAGATTTTTGCAGCCCCTCCCCCCCCCCAGCTTCCCCATACTCATTTTATCTAGTATGGGATCATTTCTTTTGTTTTTAATGGAAATGGATTAATATTTCTGTCATAGGGGATATATTATATCTGGTACTACAGGAAAGAAGAGAATAAATGGCTCACTTTTCAGAGGCGCATTTACTCTTTGACCCACTAGGGTACTATTTAATGTTCTAGAAGAGGTAATTTAGTAAATTGTACCCCAGTGGTTTGAAAAAGTTAATGCAACTCTGAAAAGTGAGTCATTCAATCGATTTTCCCTATTGCTTTTTAAAAATCAGTACTGACCGTATCCAGAGAGCCTTGAAGACAGTGGAATACAGGATCTAGAAGCCACCCAAAGTTCACACAATGCTCGTGGGGACAGACATGCTGGATCTGGCTTCAGTGGACCTGAGGCCCCCTCCACTCCAGTGTTTATCAGTTGAATCTGATAAAGCAATAGACAACTTCCCTGAGCCATGAATTCCTCACCGACAAGGTGGGGATAATATCCACTTGGTAATTATGCAGTGCTAATAGCTCCTCTGTATGAAAATATAAGCTAAGCACAATTGGATATTAATTAGTAATAGAAGAAAGTTTTCTGAAGTAGCCATTTTTGTGTATGATTTTGTAAAGTGACTTATTGTTAACTTTCCAAGAAACTATGAGCAGAAATTACACTTTAATCAAGCCATTTCAGGAGAGTTTCCTAGCTAGTTACTCCTCAAGGTATGCCTGGGTTTTCCTACGTGTATTGTCTAACTACTTCATTTCTTCCTTTCTTTTTTCTCTTCACTAGGCTTTTTATCTCTGGCCTTTCTGCTTGCCTGTTACATTCTTTCAGAACCTTTGATCAAGAGATCACTATGATTGTAGCTTCCTTGATCTCAAAGGTATTTAGGACATATATTAAAAGACATTACTTCAGTTAATGTGGGGAGTGTTAAAGGTTTGAAGCAGGCTGTGTCAACTTATAGAAGAAATATGAGGCAGTGATGACCATGTTAACTATGAGGCAGGTATGAGAGAGAGTACAAGGGGGCATATAACCCAAGTACAGAGAGAAGAAATGATTAAACACCGAGCATCAAACACAGGGCTGCACTCCCTTTTCTCTAACTGAAAATCTTTCTAACCTAGCCAAATTCTCTATATCATATGTTAGATTGATTTATGAGCCCTGCTATAATCAGAATCTTGAAATTAATATCTGTAACCTAATAACATGTTTGATTTGATACATAAACAGTCTTGGGGGCCTTGTTGCTTAGCCACAAATTATTTTGCATTCAGTAGTCAGGCATCTGTAATGGGCTTTTAGGCAGAAGGAAAGTTGGCGTAGACAGCATTTGAACTAGTACAGTTTACATAAAAGCTTCTTTTTACAACTGCTGTTTACTTTGGATTTTCTATTTTAACAGCTAGAGCCTAGCTAATGTGTTTATCTATTATGGAAGGCAACAACTGTCAGTGTTGATTTCCCTGAAACTATTTGATTTTTTTTTCCCTCTGTGGATGGCTATGGCTATTTTAGTATGTGATAGCAGTCCTTAAAATTCCAGAGCCTGGCTATTAGTTCTAAACACGTTAGTAAAATCTACCCTCAAGAAACCTGCCAAGTGAACAAATCTCTAAAAAGACCAAGCAATAAAACAAAATATTTATTCATCAAACCACAACTAGTTTACATTTGGTTATTGAAAACATCATTGCATTAAAAGATGATATCCAAAGTATTTAAAAATTAATTTCATGAAATAGCAGAAGATTTTTGTTTTGTGTATATGAATATTCACATGTGTTTATGCACTTTTATACAGTACAGTAGCATTTTGCTTATTTCATATTGGCTTCAGAATTGCCTAGCCCTATAACCTTTTGAAATAATGAAATGTAATCAACTTAGGTTCCCAGTTTAAAATAGAAGACTCAAAGTGTCATGTGGGTATTGCCTTTATTTTTGTTTTAGTTTTCTTTTATGCAAGGCTATAAATTATAGTCTTCGTAATGGAAAAACTTGTAAGGTAGAAAAAGATTTCTATTTTTTTGTCTAAATTCACATGAATGCACAGCTAAATTCCTGGTAAGTAAATAAAACATCATATAAAGAGGAAGGAAACAACATCTGTTAAGTATGGAAACTGATGATCCTACCTCATTTTGGCTTAAATGAATGCCATTTTGGGGGTAAGGAAGTATTTTAAGAATTGAATCTGCATATCACCATCTTTTTTTGTGCTAATGAGAATTAAGAGTTGCATAAAGTGACTATCTAATCAGAAATCTCATTTCAGAGAACAGTTTTTGTCTCCTCCCTATCAAACTTTTTGTCATAATGAATCAGATCTTAGCTTTCTCTTTTACCTGTCCTGCCTCTTTTCTGCCTCTGATGGCCATCCCAGAAATCTCCTGGGCATTGGAGAACAGAGAGGGAGGGAATCCAGGATATCCCACAAACTGTAAAATAATTGCCTGGAAAACAAAGAATTTTATTATTTGACAGAGCCATTGCTATCTTTACAAAACAAATGTGTTTATAACTTTTATTCTTATTTATTTGCAGTACTAGGGATTGAAGCCAGGGGCATTCTACCTCCAAGTTATCCCCAGCCCTTTTTGTTTTTATTTTGAAATAAGGCCTCACTAAGTTGCTGAGGGTCTCACTAAGTTGCTGAGGCTGGCCTCAAAGCTGTGATTCTCCTGTCTCATCCTAAGTACTGGGATTACAGGATGCACCACTGCACCTGGCTACTTTTATTTATTGTCAAAGAGGCTTTGCTCACTTTCTTTCTTGTCTCCTACTTATCAATCCTCTGAGTGACCCAGGGAGCAAAGTAAACATCACCTTCTTTCCTGCTTAGTAGAATAAGACTATCTCTTTTTCATTACTGTCCATTTCGTAAGCCAAATCCTAATTATTACTTTCACCATTTCAGTGACTGGATGATTTTCTTAGGCTTCCCGTCTATTTGGAGAACTTTGCAGTAATTGACAGTATTCTATAAATAATTTACAGAGTAGTTGTCCCTCTTTTCACTAACCTCCTTTGAAGTATGTTATGTGAGAAACAGAACTTCCATCATGGCATTTAATTCCCATTTCTTATGAAAGAAATGCCCTCATCCCCTACAGGACAGTGGCAAGACTGTTATTTCGGTGTTCCTGTTTTGCCACTGTGAATCAGTTATTATTCTTGAGGCCTTTTCTCAAAGAGAAAACATACTGTGTTGTCAGTTATGCAGAAATCTGAAATATTTGTAATCAGATCATAGGTCAGCTTCCCATTCTGAAATCAAACCCAGCCTCAGATGACTAGAAAGGCACAGATGCTCCTTATTATAAATTATTTCTATTCTTAATTTAAAATAATTTGATTGGAATGTGTTCAGAAGTTAATATGCAGAATAGTGCTGTAGAAATGAGATGCCTATTTTAATTGTATGAGATTATACAAGCTTTATCTGAAAATATATGATCAGCTCTAGGTTATTTATTTTGTAAACGGGAGTCAGCTGGTGGGACGATTCATATTTTTTTGGTTCTCCTAGAATTTGAAATTCTAAGCATAAATAATTTCAGTAAACATTGTAAAATACAGATGCAATTGATCTTATGCATGACATCAATCTGTGTGGGAGTCCAGATGTTGGGATGTGAACACAGGTTGTTTCTCCCTTATGTCCTGTGTGGATGTAGGACTTTTAAACATTTGTTTTCAGGATTTTTTCTTCTTTTTGCTTTTAAAAGTTCATATAGAAATTCAGTTTATTCTTTATAGTGATGCATCTCTTTAGTAAATTCTCATTAGGAGTTAGATTAAAGGTGAGCACACCTCTAGCCTTGTATGTATTGTACTAGACCCATCTTTAAAATATCAAAGAACAGATAATAGGAACACTGATGTTTGTCCCCAGGTGCTACTTTTGAAGTCAGTCTCATGTTTTTGAACATCTACTTTGTGTAAGGAACTTCATTTGGCAGTGGGGAGATATAACACCAACATTCAGGGCCTCTGGGATCTGTAGCTAGCTAGCTTTCTGTACCTTCGCATCTTGAGATCTTCACTGTTGCCTTCTCTTTTTTTCTGATGTGTGAGTTTAGATATTTTAAGAAGCTGATCACCTCTTAGCACTCTTCTTCTGCCACTGTATTCCAAGCTACTGTTACTTCTTGCTAGTGTTATTACAGCAGCCTCCGACTGGTCTCCCGGTTTTTACCCTTGCTCTCCTACAATGACTTCTTCACCCAGCAACCAAAGTGATCTTGCTAAAATATTGCTTTCTTCTTCCACTCATGACCTCACCCTGGCCTAAAGGGTACTGCACATGCCTGTCCTCCTACTATCTCTTGATTCATCTGCCCCAGCTAGCTCTCTTGCCTATTCCACTTCCACACCATTTCTACCTCAGGCCTTTGAATTCACTGCTCCTCTGCTGAAATCCTCTTCCCTCTGATGGCAAGTTGGTATGCTCCCCGTACTGTTCACATCTAACCTGAGGAGAGAGGCATTCCCTAACCTCCTCCCCAAACCTACTGTCCTAATGACATGTGCTTAATCTTGGTCACTCTCTGTATCCTTACCTTTATTCTTTTTCAGTGCATTTACCCACACCTTGACATATTACATTTATTAATTATTGTCAGTCTTAAGCTCTATAAGAGCAGGGGCTTGTCTGATTTGGTTTCTGCTATATCCATACTGCCCAGCAAAGTTCCTGGCAATCAGAGATGTACATTAAGTACATATGTGTGTATGCATGTATTTTGTTGTACTGGGGATTGAACCCAGGGTCATTCTACCTCTGAGCTATACCCCCTATTTTATTTTTGAGTTTGAATCAGGGTCTCACTAAGTTGCTGAGGCTGGCTGGGGACACATTATCCTATCTCAGCCTCCCAAACACTGGGATTACACACATATGCCACCATGCCTAGCTGCATTAAGTATTTATTAAATATATAAATTAAGTAGCTAAGAGGATACTACACTGTGGTAGAGGTCGAGCATTTCAATAACGAACAAAGTGGACCTTGGCCCTGACCTCGAAGTAGGAGGAGACATGGACCTTACAGTAATAGTTTACAGTATATTTAGGTAGAGTTTCTAATATAAAAATACAAATAAAGTATATGCCAGTGAATTCAAATAACCTTAAAATAATAATTCATAATAGGAACATGTGAGGTATTGTAAGGCAATAAAATAGTTGAAGCAACAAATAAGTAAAAGTACAGAATAGAGAATCTGGTTGGTGTAATTTCCATGCAGTGTTATCTAAGCCCACCTTCAACATTCACAATATCCTCAAGTAGACTCATCTCAAATCACTATCTAAAGCAGGGCATGGTGGTGCACACTTGTAATCCCAGTACTTGGGAGGCTGAGACAGGAAGATCCAGGTTCTCTGCCAGCCTCAGCTACTTAGTGAGGCATTCTGCAACTTAGTGAGACCCTGTTTCAAAATAAAAGAACAAAAAATAGGACTGGGGGTGTAGCTTGGAGGTAGAATACCCCTGAGTTCAATCCTCAGTACTAAAAAAAAAAAAAAAAAAATCACTATCTATACTCTCTTCTTAGGGGAAGAGCACAACAGTTGAATTGAGATAGACCCAGATTTGAATTCTGTGTCTGCCACTCAGTTACTCTGAGTTTCCTGATAGCCCTGAATCTGTTTCTGTTATCATCTGTAAAATATGACTTATAATACATAGACCATAGGGAAGTTAGAATAATCCTTTAGGCCCTTAGGAATGGTTAGTTACCCATTTTTCCTTTTCCTTTCCCTGTCTCCTGATGACCTTACTTCTTTATTAACTCAGAAGTGTTTCAGTATCTACTATGTGTCAAATGTATTGTTGAATGAAGTGGCTGTGGTCTTTGCCCTCATGGAGCATAAAGGCACAGGGGCTAAGGCTCAGGCTAAGCTGGCAATGTAAGACTCCCGTATTTGTGTTAATAAACATGACTGTAATTCTCCCAAAGTCTTAGCTTTGACATCTGTTCCCCCTTTCCCATATCCCCTGTTATTGTCTAGGTTCCTATTGGCACTGCCTCTCACCTAGATGACTACAACAGCTTTCAAAATGTTTCTTGCTAATATCCTCTCTAATTTCTCCTTCTTTCTAGTAGTAATGTGGTCATCTGCAGCTGGAATAATGATGTTTAAAGTTAAGGTCTGATCATATCTCTTCCCAGTCCAGAAATTTTCATTGACTTTGTACTGACAAGCAAATTTGGCTCAGCAAAAATAATAAAAGCTGGAAGGGTGCATGCTTGTAATATCAGTACTTGGGAGGCTGAAACAAGAGGATCATAGGTTCATGGCCAGCCTCAGCAACTTAGTGAGGACCTCCACAACTTAGACCCTGTTTCAAAATAAAAAATAAACCAGGCATGGTGGTACATGCCTGTAATCGCAGTACTTGAGAGACTGAGACAGGAGGATCATAGGTTGGAGAACACTGTCAGAAAGTAATAAGCCTCTCATCAACCTAGCAAGACCCTGTTTCCAAATAAAAATAAAATAGGGCTAGGGGTGTTGTTTGGAGGCAGAATGTACCTGAGTTCAATTCCCAGTGCCACCAAAATAAAATAATAAAATAAAGTACAGGGCTGGGAGTATAGCTCACTGGTAGAATGCCCCTGGATTCAATCCCCAATACAAAAAAGGAAATAAAATGCTGTAAGGCAATATTCTTATAAGGCTGTAATTGTCTTAATTAAATGTCATTCAAGAATGAAGGCAAAATAAATATATATTCAGAATTGAACATAGAAGTGTGTGTGTGTGTGTGTGTGTGTGTGTCCTTACAAGCTTGTGCACACGTGTGTGCATACATGCATGTGTATAGAAAAAGAAAGATGGGAGATGGGAGTTAGTTTATTACTGAGGGAAATATTTTAGGAAGAAAACAATGGATTTCAGTTGAATCCAGAAAGGAGTAAAATGAGAGAAGAAATAGGCACCATTTTGGTAAACTTGAATAATTTATGAACATAGAATAAAGTTAGATAAAAAGACTGGGCAAAATAATATACTAAGATGAGAAGAGCTGATTAGAGTTAAAGCACTCTAAGATTTTTATACTGTTTAGGAGAAGGGTAGCGATAGTAGTAATTATAAATTATTATAAAAATTATGTATACAACAACTAAAAGAAAATGAATAGAATCTATAATTTTAAAGCAAATGGACAAGCTGGGCTTGGTGGTGCATACTCATAGTCCCAGTACTTAGGAAGCTGAGACAGGAGGATCACAGGTTTGAGGTCAGTCTCAGCAACTTAGCAAAGCCCACAGCAAACTTAGCAGGCATTGTTGCAAAATAAAAAATAAAGAAGGGCTGGAGGTGTAGCTTGGAAGTAGAATGCCCCTGAATTCAACCCCAGTACCAAGAAACAATTCAATAAAACCAAAAATTAATTCCTTGAAAAAGCTGACCAAATATAACAGAGAGAAGACACAAATAACAAAATTAGGAATAAAAAGAGGAACATAATTTCTACACAGAGCAGAATTTTCAAAATAATAAGAGGATACAATGAATAACTTTATCACAGTGAATGTTTTTTAGTTCCATATGTCCATTCACATTCTTAGCAAATGTTCTTTTTTTTTTTTTTGGTGGTACTAGGGATTGAACTCAGGGGCATTCTACCTCTGAGCTACACCCCCAGCTCTATTTTTTATTCTTTATTTTGAAACAGGGTCTCACTAAGTTGCAGAGGGCCTCCCTCACTAAGTGGCTGAGGCTGGCTATGAACCTGCGATCCTCCTGTCTCAACCTCCCAAGTACTCGGATTACAAGAGTGCACCACCACACCCGGTCTTAGCAGACTTTCTTAATCTCAAACAAACCATTGCTTATTTGTTTTCACTTGAAAACAAACAAAATGAGCTATTTCCTAGAAAACCAAACAAAGCTGTCTTTAGAAAAATAAAAATCATCCTATAGCAATTAAGAAAACTCATTTACTCATTTCACAAGTGTCTATAAAGTTGTGCCTGGCATAGTATTATACACTGGCAATACAGCAGTGGACCAAAAAAACCCCAAAGTCTTTTTTCATGGTGTTTCCTTTCTAGTTGTAGGAGACAGATCATAAATCAATAAACCATACTGCATGTTCATAATCCTAAGAAAAATAAAATGAAGGGATAAAAGGCTCTTTTATCTAGGAACACTAACAAAGTAACAGCAGACCTGAAGGAAGGGATGGAGTAAGCCAGATATCAGAGGAAAAAAATGGTCTAGGCCTAGAGAATAGGTACAAAGGCACCGAGGCAAGAGCATATTTAGTGGAACAAAGTAATTATTGGCGATCCAGAAGATTGGCAGAAGTAGAGATCAATGAGGTAACCAAGGACCAGATTATGAAATCCTCATGAGGACCTTTGATTTAATAGTTAGACTCTTACCCATGAAGGGGGATGATGATAGTAACTTCTCATAAGATTATAGAATTAATTAAATGCATGTGGAATTTTTTGTAAAACACTGTCCACATGATAGATTTTTTTTTTTTTTTTTAAAGAAAGTGTGGAACACTTACAATGAGCTAGCACTTGTGCCAAGCATAAAGAATGGAAAGAGGCAGGCATGGTTGTGCATGCTTGTAATCCCAGTACTTGAGAGGCCGAGACAGAAGGATCAAAGGTTCAAGGCTAGCCTCAGCAACTTAGCAAGAACCCTATTTCAAAGTAAAAAATGAAAAGGTCCGAGGGTGTAGCTCTGAAGTAGAATGTCCCTTTCAATCCCCAATTTTCTCCCCCCTCCCCCCAAAAAAGAAAGACTAGAAAGATAATTAAGGCATGTATCATTCACTGCCCTGTGTGGCACACAGACATATTAGCAATTTTTTTGCAGTATGTTAGGGGCTATGATAGGGCAACTGAAATCTGAAAAATACAGGAGAGAGACCTCAACATGTCATTTCTTAGGGTCTGTAAGGAGGTGATACATATTTTTAGGGTAGCTTATATTTCCCTTTTTATTAACTCAAGGAGAAGGAAACATTGGTTTTCTCACTTAGCAGCAGCAGTTGTCAAAAGGTGTTTCTGCTGAGACGGACACATGAACGGGGTGCTTGTCACAACTCTCTGTGGTGTAAACAACTTAGAGTCATGGGCAAAAGGTAAATATGGTGAAAACCCAGAAATTGAACTATGGCATATCCATAGGATTTCAGAGGCTATTTTAACTATTTGTCTTCAAAATTGGTTCAGCAACCCAGGCGTGGTAGCCCACTCTGGTAATCTCGGCACAGGGGTTGCTGAGACAGGAAGAATGCAGGTTCAAGGCCAGCCTCAGCAACTTAGCAAGACCCTGTTATTTCATAAAAAGGGGATGGGGGCTGGGGGTGGAGCTCAGAGGTAGAGCACCCCTGAGTTCAAACTCTAGTACCAAAATAAAAATAGAAAGAAAGAGGGGGAGGGGAAGGGGGAGGGAGAGAGAAAAAAATATTTTATTAGGTATTCATCTATAGAGCACAAAGCCTGACTTCAGCATAGAGGCATTCTTTCTCTTCCAGTCTGTTTTAGCAGTCTTTTCTCTTAAAGCACTCAGCTGTTTTTAAATCGTCCTAGCTTCCTAACCTCAGGTGGAAGCTTACTGAGTGCCAGGTCCTGTCCTCAGTGCTCCCTCACTGTATCCTCACAGCTAGTAACGTAGGAACTGCTGTCCCTGTTCCAGACTTGAGGCACAAAGACACGGTGTGGTTTACAGCCTCAGTCCCGGGTTAAGAAGTGGCAGGCCTGGGATTAGAACCAGGCATGTCTTCAGAGCCCAAACCCTTTGCTCTCCTGCCTCCCAGATAGATTGGCATGGATTGCAGAATGCTTCCTTTTCTGGAGAGATGTGGATGGGGTGGTCCTTAGTGCAACTGAAATAAGTCTGTACCTTTGTACTTTTGAGTTGTGTGTTTCACAGCTAAGAAAACTTCGTTATCATCACATATTCCCTTTAGATCCTAACATAGTTAGATTCTGCTATAGTTCCAGTCGTGGCTTTGCCACTGACTGTGAGCTTGGGCAAGTTATTTAACCTGGTGTTGGATGTTTCTGCTGTAAAAGGAAGAGATTAGACTTGACCATTTTCTGTATACCCTATTAGCTCAGTTCACTCTGATTCTGTACCAAGGTTAAAGACTAAGACCAACTTCTTTGTTCAGTCATCAAGAACCTATTATTCCAAAGGAAAAAAGGAAGTAAGAGGGCTGAGGATGTAGCTCCAAGGTAGAACGCTTGCTTAGCATGTCTGAGGACCTGAGTTAGATTCCCCAGCACTGCAAAAAAAAAAAAAAAAAAAAAAAAAAGTAAGTATGGATAGTAAATGCTGATTTTGTTTGTTATTTTACATATTCAGAAATTTATGCCAGGCTACTAGCTTTTGCCATCCTAAAGTGTGTGTATTGTGTGGTGAATTTTAAGGGCTAGGGCTGTTCCTGGAGGCCTGTGCTGGTCACAAACAAAATGGAACACTGAAGGACTAAGCACTAGAAATATCTCATAAAAATGCTTCCTCCACACACTCGTTGGAACAGGTAATTACTGTGGCAACAACAAACTAATTTGAAGTGTTAGCTGTTAATTAAAACATTGCAGAGGTGTATAGTTGTCTTTTGGTGTAACCAGAGCCTCCATTCAAACTTCATTAATCACTTGGCAGTTAATGTGTTGAGGAAGGTCA
This sequence comes from Graphiurus murinus, assembly GCA_004027655.1. NCBI lineage: Eukaryota > Metazoa > Chordata > Mammalia > Rodentia > Gliridae > Graphiurus > Graphiurus murinus. The sequence continues at coordinate 101,952 of PVLC010002204.1, read as the reverse complement.
AGACAATTGAGACGCAGTATCCGATTGAGATGCAATATCCGTTGAAAGTAAACAAATTCCTTTTCTCCAAGTAGAATGCCATTTGCAGAGTTAAGGGACATCCCCGACTCATGCCTGGCATCGCCTCTCATCCACTTCTCCTCCATGATTAAATGTTAAATCGGTACTGTCATTGCACTGTAAACCAAGCCACACAGTGCCTTTATTGCTTGAAATTGAACCCAAACTTCCACGGATGAATTAGCGTGCGTCATAATTAAATCATCAAGCCTCCCCTTTTAATTCATTTGGAAATAGAAGACCTTTCTTTTGGAAAAGAGATCGGCTTTCTTGACAAGCTAATTAAGTTGCCAAACTGTCCAGTATGGAATATATATTAGACTATCTGCTAATCATTCCCTTATCGCTGCAGCTGGTCTCAGAAGTACAGGTGTTACTTATTCAAAGTACCAATACTGCTCTTTTTACAACCTGCAAATCCTAGTGTATGCATTCAACTATTTCTGTTTCAGTCCATGGTTAGTGAGTCTAATACATAATTTTTAAAAAGTTGTATTTAAAATAATCTGTAGCATACAGGGGAAAAATAATACACTAGTATTAAATCTTACATATTCTATTACCTGTATTTATATGGAATAATGTTACTTAATTCTTCAAATTCATTTCAAATTAACATAGTCTAACAACATCTCTGTCCTGTCAAGCATTGAGAAAAAAAGTCTTTATATCAATTTATTACATGGGTTTGGATATATCATAAATCAAATTGTGAGCTGAAATGTATCTTTGCACTGTAAAAATCTGATATTAACATAGATAGTAAAGTGTTAATTTGTTTTAAAACCAGAATTATTGCCACTTATAAAAATATTTATCACTTTATACAAAGTATAAAAAGTTTTCTTAAAAAGGTTGCTTTTATAAACATTATTTATATACACTAAGAAGACTATTATTTAGGGAAAATCTTTAGACACTTATACAGATAAAAGAATTATTTGGTAAAGTGAATTATTGCACTTAATTTTTATAGTCTGGCTTTTCCTTTGAATGAGCTATATCTAGATTTCAGTACAACTAACTGATATAATAAAAGTTAAGTTTACCTTCCTCACTTGGTTCCACCTTTGTCCACTCATGTAGGAAAAGTGGAACAAATAAGTTCTTATAACACTAACATATGTAGATAAATACATACTGTGTATTTTCCTAGTCCTGATTATAGGCTCTTAATAACTATACCATTTTTATAAGTCAGTAATTCTCAAAACATTTGTCAGTGATTGCTCTACTCTAAATTTCTTAAAAATCATTGAATCAGCTGAGCATGGTGGCGCGTGCTTATAATCCCAGTGCTTGGGAGGCTGAGACAGGAGGATCACAGGTTCGTGCTCAGCCTCAGCAACTTAGTGAGGTCCTCCACAACTTAGTGAGACCCTGTTTCAAAATAAAGAATAAAAAACGGGGTTGGGATATAGCTCAGAAGTAGAATGTCCTGGCTTCAATCCCCAGTGCCACAAAAAAAAAAAAAAATCATTGAATCATATCCTTAAAACAAGTGAATTTTGTCATATGTAAATTGTAACTCAATAAAGCTGTTAAAATTTTGACAGAACAACCAATTATTTTTGCCAAAACAGCAGAAAATTATGTTTCCATTTTGGTAATAGTGGAATATATGTTTATTTTTATTTTAAGAAATGAGCAAAAGTCCTAGTAAAGATATTTTGCAGCCCCTCAGGTGAGGACAAGGAACTCCTCAGGCACTAACTTCCCCTCCCTCACATGGTCCTTACCCCAGTCACATCTCAATGCTCGCTGGGTAAAAGGAAGGAAGGCCAATCTGAGCTTGGTCCATGTGTGAAGTCCTCACAGAGCAAATTTTAGTTTTTTCAAACTAATTTGCTTCTTCATAGTTTTATGGACTTACAGTAACAATATTTGTTTATATTATGTGGTTTATTTTGAAATTTTTATATAAGGCAGTTTGCTTCTGGATAATGGTCAGAATATATCATCCCCGCAGTGTATGTGTAAAAGAACACATTTCATTTAAACATAGTAGAACTTGAATAGTATTTAATTTTTGCAAACCTTATTCTCTTTTTTTCTTAAGTAAATGTGTTCAAATGTCTTTCTTTCTTTCTTTCTTTTTTTTTTTTTTTTGCAGTTCTGGGATCAAACCCAGTTCTTCCCTGGGCATGCTAGACAAGTATTTTACCACCAAGCTACACTCCCAACCACTATTTGTATTTCTTTAAGTTACAGTTATTTCATTGTATCTGGTACTTTGAGCCTATCTTTCTCTCTAAGGAAAAGATGTGCCACATTCTTGAGTCTTATAAATGTGTTTTGTGATTATTTTGATGAAATATAGTGATAGAGTTTATCTACATATGTAATTGAAAGAAACACAAGAAAACCTTCCATTTTCTATGCTGCTATACAGTGCTTAGCATGGGACTGTAGAGGACCCCTACCTCCCCCACACACACACACATACACACATACACACAGTGCTATTCACAGGGATCTGGAGCCAGAAGACCTGGGTTTGAGGTCCAGCTCCACTACTACTCAGTTGGCACCATTGGGTACACTGTTTGACTTGCTCTGCTTCCGTTTTCATTTATAAAAGGAGGATATTAATACCAGCATTATGCTGGAGAGTTATTTTCAGGTATGTATAATGGATCACCTTGTAAACCATTAAGCTCCATAGAAATGTAAATGACTAACTTGATTAATGTTCTTTGAAAGTATCATGTATATTTCCATTGCTGCAGAAATATTTGGATTAACATTTATGTCCTTAACCATTTGATAGATTGTTTAGTGATCTCAAGTAATTTTGTTATTTTTTCTTCCTATAGAGCATATCATGTCCCCAGTGGGAAAATATTAGCTGTAAAGGTAAGCTGTGGATCTAATTTATGAAATTCTTTGTGCTCACTGCTTTACTTTTCCCTGTTAACTTGTCACAAGTATTGTCCAAGAGGAGATGAAGTATCTTAGGTTCAGATGTTGTGTGGAAGAATCTCTGGCCCTGTGGGGATATTTTAAGGATGCTTCCAGTGGCCAACCATAAGCTCCTTGCACTGTGGCTCTCCTCATCAGGAAGACGCCATTTCCTTCGACAGCCTCTGCTGAGTTCCATCACCAGCTCATAGCCTTACTACTCACACATTCCTTTTCCTTCCTTATCTGCTGCAGCCTCTAAATTGCCATATCCTGGTAGACATTTCCCCCCAAATATACATTTGTCACTTTCTATTCTCAACCCTGTGGCCGTGGCCTTGGATCAGTCTCATGTTATCTCCTACTTAGGCTTTTGAAATAACTCCCTAACTTTACTTTCAATCTGTTTCTTCTCCTTTGCACCTTTTACTCTGTTACAGACTTGAGAAATTAGATTACAGATCTTAACCCTGTAACTGTCTTGCCCACCCCCCATCCTCAGTTGTAATTATCAAAAAGCATAAGATGTCAGTGTGGATTCTGAAGTACCCAAGCACCATGTTTACCAATACAGTTAAGCAATACAGTTAGGCAATTGCCCACAACTCTTCTTGCTTGTTCCCCTCTCGTCCCTGCCAGACTCCAAGATGCCAGCCCTGCCACACCACTTTGAATTTAATCTCGGCTGTGGCTATTGGTGGTTGATCCTTCCATCATTTCAAATCTCAGGTTTTCCTCATGGACTGTCTTGAATTGTACCTCTGACTGAGCCCTTTGTAACCTCAAGTCCTAACTCCACTGAACCCTGCTTTCAACACTAGACTCTTATCTAACAATCTGGTCAGGCCCTCTGCAGATTGGCCCCTACCTTCCTTTACAGTCATGTCTCTTACTTCCTGTCATGCCCCTGTTGCCAGTCTCTGGGCCTTTAGTAATTATCTTTAATCTTTACAACTACAAAGTATTCAGGCATGATGTAGCATGCCCGTAATCCTAGTACTTAGGAGGCTGAAAGAGGAGGATTGCAGATTCAAAGGCAGCCTCAGCAACTTAGTGAAACCCTTTTTCAAAATAAGAAATAAAATAGGGTTGGAAAGTGTAGGTTGGAGGTAGAATGCCCCTGGGTTCAATACCCAGTACCACAAAAATAAAACAAAACCAAAACAAACAAAAGAGCCTACAAAGTAATTCTACCTATTTTAAATTTGAGAAAACTGAAACTTAGAAAGGTGAATTGTCCAAGGTCATAGAGTTGGAAGAGGAGGGGTTGAGATTTAAAGTGAAGTCCACTCTACTCCAAAGCTCATGTCCTCCACTATACTGTGCCTCCTTTGTATAAGTTACTACCATTGCTTGTTCCTCTGTTTTCCATCTGCCCTTTCAAGGTTCCTCTCCAAGATGCTTTCACAGTGAGGAAATGGTCTTTTCTCCTAAAGAGACCACTTGAAGGAATATCATTTATATTTCTGCATCTTTTACTAAGGAAACTAAAGATCAGAGCAATTAAATTGTAATTAGCTATCCCTTTTATTAACATTAAACTAAAACTAAGGCTCAGATCTTCTGACTGCTAGTACATTCCAGGTTCCTTTTCTGTAGCACACCTAGTGCATCACCTAGAATGTCCTATGTGGCATCAGGTTTTAATAACGTAAGTAGCTTGTGGTGAGGAGGTGCAACAGAGTTTCCTCTTGGGATGTTTTCTTTGATTCTCCAAGTAAAGGAGGTCTACTGAATTATAGAACTAAAAGAGACCTTAGAGGTCATCTGTCATTGCCTCCACATTTTACAGAGGAGGAAACTGAAGTCTAGAGAGTGCCCAACGTAGGCACTGTGGGGGCCAGGCTCCATCTCTGTCTTCCTGGGAGCTGGCAGCTCCAAGTGCAACTCTGTGATGCCTCCATGGCACTGGATTGCCTTTTCTATACCTCCTGAGAGCCTTTGTTAGTAAGATAATACCCTCATTGACTTGAACACTATTTCCTACCTATTCAGTTATTCGTTTGTTCCTTTGATGTCAAAAGTCTTAAATTGTTGCTGAAAAAAATATTTTAAGACAGTCACATGTAGGTTATTTACTCCAAGAGAGAGGATTGATGCTATAAATCGCCCAAAAACCTATTGTTATTTGGCCTTGCAAACACATTATAGCTTTTTCATAATTTTATACATTTAGAATTATTTTAACATAGGCTAATATTAAAATTCTTGTGCACAAATATTTTGTTGGAAATTGCAAGGGGCCAATACCTTTTCTGGAAAAGGTTAAATACAATTTTTTTAAAAGGACATGTTTTACAAAATAGAGATTTTTGTTAAATGAAAATAGTTGAGCTTTACAAATACACTGTTCACTGGCCATTAAATTGAGTTTTTGAGCAAAGACTATATTGCATTCTCTTTGTGTGCCTAGATTCTATAAAATCACTCACATACTAGGTGCTTAAACCAAGTTGAATGAATGCATGATGTAAGAATAGATAGAATTATTTTGATTAAACTTTTTGTTTAGCCCTAGACTTCTTGATAGCCAGGGCAAAAACCATGTAGCATATGTAATAATCTAAGGAAAAGAAATGTATAATTTCTTCAAAACAGAATTTGTTATTTAATTCACAAATATTTGGAGATTTTCTAGATATCCTTCTGTTATTGATTTCTAATTCATTTTATTGTGGTCAAAGGATATATTTCGTGTAACTGGAATTATTTTTAAAAATTTTAGGCTTTTTTTAGTGCTCAAAACATGATCTTGGTAAATGTTCCCTGTGTGTATGAAAAGAATATGTAGTCTAAAAATGTAAAGGTGTAGTATAAATGTCAACTAGATTAAGTTGCCTAGCAGTGAGTGTTGTTTAAAATTTCTACTTGTTCTATCAATTATTGATGGAAAAGTATTGAAATCTGCAATAATTGTAACTTTGCCTATTTTTTTTTGCTTACACTTCTACCATTTTTTATTACATGTATTTTGAAGATTTTCTATTAGGTCCATATAGTACTGTTATGTCCTCTTGATGAATTAGCCTATTTGTCATTTTGAAGTGACTGTCTTTGTGCATGGGAATACTCTTTGTCTGAAATATACATTGTCTAATAGTAATGTTAAAAAATATAGCTACTCTAGCCATATTTTGTCTGGTGTTAGCCTTTTGCTTTCATCCTATTGTGTCTTTATATTTGAAATGGATTTCTTGTAGGCAGCATGTAGTATTTGGTGTTTGTAATCCAATCTAATGATCTCTACTTTTTAATTGAGGTGTTGGGATCAATTAGATTTCATATATGATATGGTTGGATTCAAGTCTATCATTTTGCTCTTGTTTTCTGTTTTTTGTCTGTTTGCCTACTGCCTCCTCCCCTGTTTTTAATGATTGCTTTAGCATTTATAATATACATTTTAACTTAATATAGTCTTCCTATGTAAAAAATATTATACCACTTTGTCTATAGTCTTAAGAACCTTACAATAATATATATTCATTTCCCCATCCTGGCCTTTGTGTTAATATCACACATTTTACTTCCTTCAGTATTCAAAACCCAAAAAATGCACTGTTACTATTTTTGTTTTCAATATTAACCTTTTAAGGGCATTTAAAAATAAGATGTATTTCATATTTTTCCATGTATTTATCAGTTCCAGTGCGTTTCCCTCATTATGTGATTTATAGTTCCATTTGGTACTACTTTCCTTCTGTCTGAAGGTCTTCCTTTTTTTTGTATTTCTTATAGTGCAGGTCTCCTGGAAATGAATTTACTGAGCCTTTGTATGTCAGAAAAGGTGTATATATTTCACTTTCATTTTTGGAAGGTATTTTTATTTTCACTATACACAGAATTCTAGGTTGATTGTTCTTTTCTTTCAGATTTTAAAGATTTTGGTTCCCTTTTTGCATTCTTTCCAGCCAAAAGCTTACTGTTCCCCTGTGTGTTAGCACTGGCTTCTTCTAAAAGTTTTTATTATCACTGCTCTTAAACAATTTGATTATGTTGAATTTTTATGTAATTTTCTTTGTGACGCATGTACTTGGAGTTTGTTGAGATACCTATATCTGTGAGTTTTTAATTTTACCAATTTTTGTGTATGTGTGTGTGTGTGTGTGGTGCTGGGGATTGAACACAGGGGCATTCTTCCTCTGAGCTATACCCCCAGCCCTATTTTTTATTCTTTATTTCAAAACAGTGTTTCACTAAGTTGCAGAGTGCCTCACTAGGTAGCTGAGGCGAGCCTCAAACCCGGATCCTCCGGTCTCAGCTTCCCACATGCTGGGATTACAAGCGTGTGCCACCATGCCTGGCTTAATTTTACCAAATATTAACCATTTTTTCTTCAAGTATCAACCTCCCACCTGTGGGAACTTTAATTGCATATGTACTGGGTCACTTGAAGTTATTGTACAGCAAAATGATGCTGTGTTATTCATTCCAGTTTTTTTTTCCTATGTTCTATTAGGAGAGTTTCAATTACTGTGTCTTCAAGTTTACTAATATTTTCTACTGTATTGTCTAATGTGCTGTCTCTCCTGGCCAGTGTATTTTTTCATTTCAGACATCATCCTTTTTTAATCCCTAATTTAAATAGGCCATTTTATATCTTCCATATTTCTACTTGACATGCTTAATTTTTCCTCTGCCTTCTTGAATGTATAGAATATAGTTGTGATAACTAAATTAATGGCATTATCTACTAATTCTATCACATGTCATTTCTGGATCAGTTTTGACTGAGTCATTTTTTTTTCCTCATTGTGAGTTGTTTTTCTTGCTTTTTTATATCTCACATATTTTTATTGGGTACAATGCATGTGGCATAGATGCTACATATTTTTGTATTCCTGTACATATTCTTGAGCTTTGTTCTGAGATACTATTTGAAATAACTTGATCCTTTTAAGACTTGATTTTAAGTTTTCTTAGACAAGGACCAGCCCAGCGATTAGGCTGGATCTAATTTTCTACATTCAACTGAGGCAGTACTCTTCTTCAGAGTCTGAATGATGCCTCAGGAATTACAATGTTTCCCCAGGCTCATGGGTACATAAGCTTTGCTGTCCTGTGTAGGTTCAGAGATTGTTTCCTCTGGTCCTTCTTCTCTCTCGTGGTTCTTCGAACCCTGACCTCAGGTAATATCCTGACATCCATGTGCTGATTGTGACTCACTGAGGACTCATCTTGTCCTCTGCTGATATCTATAGCTCCCTCCCTCTAGATTTCTACTACCCAACTCTAGATGCCTTGGCCTCCTTGGACTCCTTAAGTTCTGTCTTCTCAACTTTTTAGGTAGCTACTGAGTTCCACCTAGGTTCTACTGTCTGCACCAGGGTCTGAAAATTCTCTGTGGTCAGTCCACTGGACAACCATAGGGCTCATTTCTCTTGTTTTCTGTCTCTCAGGGATCAAAATTGTCCTGTTTTGGCTGATGTCCACTGTCTGGAAGGCTGTTGATTTTTCTGTGCTTTTTGAGGTTTTAGCACCTCTTCCATTCTTCCATTATTGTCACCACTCTAATCCAGATGCTTGTTCTTGCCTTTTTTTTTTTTTTTTCTTTTTTGGTATTGGGGATTGAACCCAGGGACATTCTGCCTCAAAGCTACACCCCCAACCCTTTTTTGAAATTTTTAATTTTTGAAACAGGGTCTTGCAAAGTTGCTAAGGATGGCTTTGAACCTGTAACCCTCTTGTCTCAGCCTCCCAAATACTGGGATTACAGGCATGTACCACTGTACCCAGCTTATTTTTGTCTCTTGTCAGACATGTGGACCAGCTTTTGAACTGTTCTCTCAGTAAATGGAATCTGCCATTTGTCGATGATATATACCTCATTTAATATAGTAACCTTTTTACTGTTACTGATCCCCATTTAATAGATGCAGAACCTGAGGCACAGAAAGGCTAAATGACTTGCCCAAGGTCCCATAGTTAATAAATAGTAGAACCAGAGTTCAAACCTAGGCAGTCTTGTCTCATATGTTTTTAAACTCATGCCTTTCCTGCTTACCTGCCCTCAGGTTTGGTTCCCTAAAGCATAGCTCTGGTCATGTCTCTCCCTCTCTCAAAAGTCTTCAAAGGCTCCACATACTTCCCAAATAAACTAAAATCTCCAGGGGATAGAACTCAAGATCCTCCATGGTGTAGCACCAGTCTGCCTCCTGATGATGATTCAGACATCATCTTGCATGTCTGAACCATGTGCTTTTTTTTTAACTTGAACTCATTGCCCTTTCTGAACCCAGGTACTTTCTCATTTCAACACTTTGATTCATATGTTAATCTCTAATTAGAGTGCCTTTACTGTAGCTCCATTTATCAGAATCCTTAACATACTGAACATTTCCTGATAAGCCCTGTCTCATATGGTATATCTCACTTATTCACCTTTCTAGAATCTCTGTAAGTGACTTAAAAATGTAATCACATACCATCTTGCATTGTACTAGCAGTTTACATGTACATATTCCCTATTGTTTGATCTTACTTATTTTCTAACCCCACTCAGTGATTCCTTCAGAGCCTTACACATAGGGCCTATATAAGCACCACAGGTAATGAGTGTTTTGCACATACATTGTTGAATGAATACACTTTCATTCTGTTGATGTTCATTCATTCATTCATTTTTTTTTTCTTTTTTGTAGTACTGGGAATTGAACCCAGGGGCACTCTACCACTGAACTATACCACCAGCCCTTTTTATTTTGTATTTTGAGACAGGCTCTCATTAAATTGCTAAGGCTGACCTCAAACACCCTCCTGCCTCAGCCTCCTAAGTAGCTGGGATCACAGGCTTGCGCTACTGTGCCTGGCATTCATGCATCTTTTGAAGTAGCATCTTGAAAGCCGGTTCAGTTCACATATGAACGATCCTCTAGTGTTCTATGTACGGTCATTGCTCTCACCCAGAATATTTCTTAGATATATATATAATATATATATATATATTAATTAAAGGGTGAGATGGAAGGTTAAGAGTTAGAAGTGCATTTGATCTTTTCCTGACCCTCTCCTGACTTTTGTGTGACCTCAAGCATGTCACTTGAACCTCTCAGTGACCCCAGCAGTGAGACTGGGCTGTCTGGTGTCACAGAAGGATTGTGAAGAGCAGCAAATCACAGTCCTTGTCTAAGTGGAATCACCTGCAGGGCTCTGGTGCCTGCATAGAATGATGACAGAGATTTAAATTCCCAAGTCAAGTGGTCAGTCGAACCCATACTTTGAATTGTTTCTGGCGACAATTAGATGAGAATCCTAGGAAATCTGTTTCTTTTCTATTCCTACTCAGCATTTCTAATGTTTATGCATTTTTAAATGTTCTTGTTTTTCAGACAAAAAAATTGTAATATTTCATTTTTTAGACTTCAAAGGAGGGAGATACCATTTCATTCATATATATATATATACACATATATATATATATATGTTTTAAGGCTATTTTGGGAAGAATACAAATACCTTGAATTTTTATTTTATACCTTGGAATTTAGAACATTTCCTGCCTCAAAGAATGCATTTTGCAAATGATGCTAATCACATTTTAAAGACAACTATTTGATAATGACCTGTATAACTCATGAAATGTGTTTCTAACTTGTCTCCAGCTTTTTGTTTGTTTGGTGTAGGTAGGCAAGACGGTTGCAAATAAGTAGAGCAGAAACAAATAAAAAATACTCTTAGCTATCTTGCAAACAGAACCTTTTTATGCCATTAATGTATTCTATAAAAAATCTTTCAAATAGTAGTGCTTGGAGGATTTGCTAGATTTCCCAGTATTGTTTGCTTTCTAATTGGGAAAAAAATCCAACTAATGGGAAATTTCTTAGCATTGTAACATAGCATGTGCTGATTATCATTCATTGACTGCTTTGGGTTTCTGCTGCTTTTAAACTAGCATTTAAATGGACCATTTGATTAATCATTTGTATACTGACTGTAATCCTCCCAAATTTCCTTTCTGAGTTGTACATACTGTAAAAGACAATTATGTCGCCACAGATTAAATAAGTGAATTAAAACAGAATAGCGGCTTAATTTGACCTGTGATTTTGCTCTCCTTCCCTTTAGTGGAGCGAGTGCCACTCCAGCAAATAAATGAAGTCATCCATGACAGCTTGTGATGAATTGCCGTATTTATACTGTATATTTTAATAGCCTCACACTAATTTAAATTGAGCACAGAGTAAATTATAATTCAGTCACTTGACTGCTTGTATTTAACTTGACAACTCATCCTTATTTGTCCTGAGGTGTAGTGGAGAGCAGTGGGAACCACTCAGGTATTTCAGCTCCTCACTTAACCCTTTCTCCATGAAGTGCCTCCCATGCAGGTTCTCTCTAGTTGCAAGCATTTAGTGCTTCCTGAGGAAAATAATTAAAAAATAAGAAAATGAAGTCTCTGGCTGTCCATACTCTCCTTGCACTTCAAAAAGAAAGTTAGAATTTGCTATGCTTTTCCCCATTGCCTTCAAAGAAGGAATTGGTTTTGTTTATTTTTAGCAGCTTTAAAGCTCACTCACAGGAATGCCCTGGGGAAGGGGAATTAACCTTCCACCCAGAATGCCAAGTCTCCCAGAAAATAGAGAGCATTTGAGTAGAGTTATTTTGAGGTGGATTTTACTTTCCCTCTAAGTTCCCAGAAATTACTTTATTCCTTTTTCCACTATTATGGAATCTCTACTCTTGTGGACCATGACAAATACCAAAAATGACCAAGGCCAATCAGAGTATGATGGATTCCCTTCACAAACACAGTGTACCTGGCTCTATTTTAGGTCACGGTAACACTTTTATTCATTTTGGTGTTTATGTCTTTGGTTTTAAGTCTAGTTGTAGAAATCAAGCATTCTGTTTCCTTTGTGTCTAGAAACAGCTTATTTAGAGGATCATGGTTGTAAGCAGCACTTTAATTAAATCTCAAATTAGCAGTACTATGAGTAAGACCTTGTGTTAGGTGCTGGAATACAAGGCTTCCTCTGTTCCGGAGGCTGCTGCTGTTAGGGGATCAGGGATGAATGCTTGTAGACAGAATGCGACAAGGAGAAATATAAAGGGTCAGAGCTAGAGGTGAATTCTGATGAAGAGTGTTGGGAGCCGGGCTTAGTGGTGCATGCTTGTAATCCCAGCATTTGGGAGGCTGAGACTGGAGGATCCAGGTTCGAAGCCAGCCTCAGCTGCTTAGTGAGGCCTTCCACAATTTAGTGAGACCCTGTTTCAAAATAAAGAATAAAAAATAGGGCTGGGGCTGTAGTTCGGAAGTAGAATGCCCCCAGGTTCCATCCCCAGTACTGCAAAAAAAAAGAGTGTTGGGGTGGGCTTCATGGAGGAGGTACGGCACCACGTTGGATCCAACAGGTTTTTATAATCCTCCGTGACTGTGGAATGGAGAGAGGACGCACACAGGGAACAGCAGGAGCAAAGTGGGGAAGCACAAGGCATGTACGTGGACAAGGAAAGCCCATCTGGGTGACGTGAGGAGAGGGTTTATGGAAGGAGTAGTAGGAGAAGGAGTTAGAATGAAGAGCCTGAGAGTATTTCTAAAATTCCACAAGAGAGTTTTAGCTTTGTTCTAGGCCATGAGAATCCAATTAAAGTTTTTGATCAAGGGAGTGGTATATTCTTGGTAGCTTTGGGTTAGTTTGAAAGTGTTAACTGGCCATGTGAATCTCTAGGTCAATGCCCTAGAGAGGTGATATATTTTGGTAGTCATATTTCTTAGCATTGCATAAATATCATTTTTGAAACCTAAAGAAAGTGGTTGTTAGAGCTGAGCGTGGTGGTGCAAGCTTATAATCCCATTACTTTGGAGACTAAGACTGGAGGATCCGGGTTTGTGGCCAGTCTCAGCTACTTAGTGAGTTCCTCCGCAACTTAGTGAGACCCTGTTTCAAAATAAAGAATAGAAAATAGGACTGGGGGTGTAGCTCAGAGGTAGAATGCTCTTGAGTTCAATCCCCAGTACTGCAAAAAAAAAAAAAAAAAGTGGTTCTTATCTTGCTTTGGGTTAGAAATCACCTGGGAGCTTTTTAAAAATTCTAAGATGTGGTCCAACCTATTGTTCTGGGACAAGGTCTGTGCCCTGGGAATTTTTTAAAGTCCCTTAGGTAATTACAGAATATGGACAGGGTTGCAAACCACTGTTTTAGGGTCAATAGTAACTTCATTCCTTTGAGCAGAGTTTTTCAGAGTAAAGGGTTCTCTGTATTTGACAAGTGGTATTTTTATGGCATAGAATTCAAACAACACTAGATGAATTTATTTTGTCACTAGGTTTTATACAGGAACAAAAATGTAAGTGAATATTGTTGGCAAATGACTATTGATCGAGAGAAGTGTTTAAATGTTTCTTGGTAGTTTTGTATTACACTTACAATCTAGTTTAGTGAGAGCTTTTATAAATAACCCTAAAGCAAACTCTTGATAGAAACTGGCACTGTCTCTTTTTTACCTTCTCCTCCCTCAAACAGATGTCAGGACTAAAAATGTGTCGTTTAGAATTATCCTTTTGTTTTCTTGCTCTATCAGCAGTTTACAATTTCTAATTTATGTTTTTTCTTCTCCTGTATATATATACATATATATGTATATATATGTAATATGTATATATATATACATATATATATATTCTTCATTTGTAATACACCCTGGAATTCAATGTTGGGTGGTGTACAGCTACACTGTTATGGTAATCTGGAATGTTGAGTTTTCACCTACACATCTCTGGAGCATAGGGGTGGTACTGTCCCCTATGGGGTGCTGGAACAAAGTATAGATACATAAAATAATGCATATTTGTCACTGCATCTTTGTTTATTAGTTTAAAGAAGATAGATTTCAAGGGTAATTTTTTTTTTAAAGGAGACAGTAAGCTAAATAAGTTTGGGAATCTATGGCTAGAGTCAGAAACTGTGCCACAACTCTTAAAAATTGTCTTCCACCTATTTTATTTTACTATCTTTTTAAAGTAAAAAACAACTTCCCTGAAGTGCTTAGTAAATTTTGAACACTAGATGTTCTTCTTTCTTTAAAAATATGCATTTGAAATAAACTAGAATCTATCCTATGCATGTTTCTAAATATTTTACATCTCTGTGTTACAAGTCCAACTCAGTGGTTGATATCACAAGGAAAACCATAAAATGTCAGTAAGTGCTGGAAAGCTCAGGGGACAAGAGTCAGAGGGGCCCCAGCACTGCCACGTAGTGTGTTCCCTGAAGAGAGACCTGGTGTCCTCCTCTCTACAAGAAAGAATAGGTGAGATGGGTTCCTTCAAGGTCTAACAGTCTATAACAATATTAGCAAAGAAACATTACCCACCTGGGAGTAAATAAAAGATGACAAATTTTTAAAACTTCTGTTTATCTCATAACTAAATACCCCATTTAAAATATTATTTTTACTTATCCTCTCTGCTTATTGCCTAGTGTCTGAATCACATGACAGTTCTTTTTTTAATAGTTTGAGGGTCATTCGTATCTTCCTCTTCTGAAAATAACCAATGTAGTCAAAATAGGGTGCATAAATTAAGAGTGTTATAACTTAACTGACTTTTAAAGCCATTACTGCTGACCTTTGAGACCTGGCTTTTTCCCTGCTCCCATCAATCACTTGTGTACCGCCTCTCCCAAAACAAAGGTTTAGACAGATGTGCATATACTTTGTTACTGGGATTCTGGTGATGAGAGGGGGAAGGGGATGAATAAAGGAACCGCCATATAGTTTTATGTTCTTCTATTTCCTAATGATTGTAGCTATGTTTAATTTGAAGGTGGATAAATGTGTTAATGTTAATATCTTTCTATATTTAGGTTATACTACTAGATATTACACTGGAACTTCAGAAACAAATTATGTCTGAATTGGAAATTCTTTATAAGGTACTTTTTTCCTGGCCATTCTTACTTATAAAACATGCCTATGGTGTGGTAGGTTTTTAACTCCTGTTTTGTCTTATTTCTGTTGCAGTGTGATTCATCATATATCATAGGATTTTATGGGGCATTTTTCGTAGAAAACAGGATTTCAATATGTACAGAGTTCATGGATGGTGAGCTTTTACTTTTACAAATATTGTAAAAATGGTTTTTGGAGTTTAAATCAGGTTTTAAAACCTGATTTTGATATGGATATCAAATAGAATTAAAAATGATTAAAACCTACTAATAATTGCCTCCTTCGTACTCTAAAATCATCTTAGTGATAGGTTTTCTGGTGTTAAATATTTATAGCTGAGCTATAATTTCAAGAATGTAACTTCATTTACTTTTATTGAAAATTTAAGTAGAACAGATTAAATGCTACTCTAATCGGTGGTTTGATATTTGGTTCTTCTATGCAATCTGTCTTTACTTGCAAAACAGATGTTCTGTTTTTTTTAATGTTTCAATAGCCAAAACAGATTTTCTTCTAAAGAAATCTATTAACCCAATGTCCTGTGTCTTTCAGAAAGAAATCAGTTCTTAATTGCGAGATAAGAAATTGTTTTTCAACACAGCTGTTTAACCAAGACATGCTGAGTTTTCTTTGGACTTTACCCCTTTCCTTTTTTCTGCATTTTCCATTTTGGTAGTTCTTCCTTAATCTGAATATTATGACAGAAATACACATTTCTGGATATTTTGTCAGTGAAATGATATAATCATCATTATTGCTAACTCACTTTAAATCTAAACAGTCCTTAAATTTTACATGTTTAGTTTTCCAATGTCTAGCCATTAAAATGCAATATATATGTTTTATATATATGTTTTAAATATATAATATATTTAGCTCCTTTAGAGGATTCTCAGTACATTACTGAAGAAATTAGTTCATGCCCGGTAAGATTTTAATGGGCCAACATTGATACCTTGATACTATAATAAGGGTATAATCTTTTCCAAATTACTTCTAGTAGATAAATTTAGAATCTTATAGCCATGTAGGTTGTAGAATATTTATGGATACTGACTAGAAAAACTAAGTACATGTTACTTTATAGGTGTGTGTGTGTGTGTGTGTGTGTGTGTGTGTGTGTGTGTGTGTGTGTTTATTACTGGGGATGGAATCCAGAGGCATTCTGCCTCTGAGCTACATCCCTAGCCCTATTTTATTTTTTATTTTTGAAACAGGGTCTCATTAAGTTGTGAAGGGTCTTGCTAAGTTACTGAGCCTGGTTGTGAACCTGTGATCCTCCTGACTCATTGGGCTCCCAAGTACTGGGATTATGGGCACATGCCACCATGCCCAGCTTCACGTTATTATTTTAAACTTTCATCATTCTTTTTTTGAAATCTTCACTTTTTCATTACATTAAAGCATTTTGACTAAGATATAGTTCAAGTACCATAAAATTCACCCTTTTATTTTTTTATTTTTTATGGCACTGGAGATTGAACCCAGAGGCATTCTACCTTCAAGCTACACCCCTAGTCTGATTTTATTTCTTATTTGGAAACAGGGTCTCACTATATTGATGAGAGTCTCACTACTTGCTGAGGCTGTCCTCCAACCTGTGATCCTCCTGTCTCAGCCTCCTAAGTACAGGGATTACAGATGTGCACCAGCACACCTGGCTTAAATTCACCCTTTTAAAGTATTAACTTAGTGGGACTTAGTATATATGTAAGATTGTGCAACAGTCACCACTATCTAGACAAAACACTTCTGAGTATTCCTAGAAAGAAACCCCTTCCTCATTGAAAATTGTCCCAGGCAGCCACTAGTGTTCTCTGTGTGTCTATGGATTTACCTCTTCTGGACATCATTTCACATAATGAGATTTTTTTTTTTTTTATACTTAGTGTAGTGTTTTCAGGGTTCATTCATGTTGTAACATGTAACATGTACTTCATTCCTTTTTATCATTGAATATTATTTCTTTACATGGCTGCACAACATTTTATTTATCCTTTAATTAAATGATGATCATTTGGAATACTTCCATTTTTTTGCTTATGAAAAATGCTACTGTGTATATCTGTGTACAGTTGTTATATGGATATATGTTGTATCAGTTCTCTTGAGTTTATACTTAGGAGTAGAATTGCTAGGTTGTATGCATGCTAACTGTGTTTAACTTTTTGAGAAATAGACAAACTATTCTATTCCATTTATATCATTTTGCATTCACATCAGCAATATATGAAGATTCCAGTTTCTCCATATCATTGCCAACACTTGTTACAGTGTGTCTTTTTAGATTGTAGCTTCAGGTGTGAAGATGGCATCTCATTTTGGGTTGGTTTAGTTTTCCCTAAAAACTAATGATGGTCTTCATGTGCTTATTAACCATTTTATATATTCATTTGAGAAATGTGTACTCAAATCCTTTTGTCTATTTTTAAAATGTGTTATTGGTGTTCTTATTGTTAAGTTTTGAGAGTTCTTTATATATTTTAGATGCTAGACTTTTATCAGGTATAGTATTTGCAAGTATTTTCTCCCATTATCAGGATTGTTCTTTTACTTTTCTTAATAGTTTCCTTTGTATAAGAAGCCATTGTATAATTCAGACATCACAAAAAAATTATACCTATTTTCATCTAATGGTTTCACAATTTTAGCTTTTATATTTAACTTTTTTATACGCTGTGAGATAGGAGGTCTAAATTAATTTCTTTGCATATTGCTATCTCATTTATCCCAGCACCATTTGTTAAAAAGACAGTTTTCCCCCAGTGGATTTTTGTGGCAACCTTGTTGAAAATTAATTGGACCTAAAATATACTTCCATTTTTTTCTGTGTGTGGTACTGGGGATTGAACCCAGGGACATTCTACCTCCATGCTACACCCCTAGCCCTATTTTATTCTTTATTTTGAAATAGGGTCTAAGTTGTGGAGGGCCTCACTAAGTAGCTGAGGTTGGCCACAAATCTGCAGTCCTCCTGGCTCAGCCTCCCAAATATTGGGATTACAAGCGTGCACCACCACATCCAGCTTGTACTCTTAATTCTATTCTATGGATCTACTTGTCTGTCTCTATGCCAGGACCACACTGTACTTGATTACTTGTAATGATTACTCTATATTATTATTGTTTTATAGGAAGTTTTAAAATTGAGAAGTGTGAGTGCTTCAACAATGTCCTTTTCAGGATTGTCTTTGCCATTTTGGGTGTCTTGCATTTTCAAATGTTATAGAATCAGCTTGTCAATTTCTCAAAACAAAGCCAGCCAGGATTTTGACTGGGATTGTGTTGAATTTGTAGATCAATTTGGGGAGTACTACTGTGTTAAAACTACTAAGTCTTCTATTCCATGAATACAGTATGTCTTCCCACTTGCTGAGTCTTCTTTAATTGTGTATGTGGGTTTTTTTTTTTCTTTTGTGTGCGTGTGCGTGTGTGTGCGTGTGTGTGTGTGTGTGTGTGTGTGTGTGTGTGTGTGTGGTACTGGGAATTGAACTCAGGGGCATTTTACCTCTGAGCTGCACCCCCAGCCCTATTTTATTTTTATTTTGAAACAGGGTCTTGCTAGGTTGTCTCACTACTTGATGAGGCTGTCCCAGCCTTCTACTGGAATTATAGGTGTGATCCTCTATCTGCTTCTTTGTTTTTCAATAATGTTTTATAATGTTCATTGTACAAGTTTCTACATTTTCGGGGGGGGGGGGTTCTAGGAATTGAACTCAGAGGCATTCTACCTCTGAGCTATACCTCTAGCCCTTGTTTTCTTGTTTTTTTTTTTTTTTGTCTTGCTAGTTTGCTACATGTCTTGCTAAGTTGCTGAGACTGACCTGAAACCTGCAATCCTCCTGTCTCAGCCTCCCAAGTACTAGAATTAGAAGCTTGCATTACCAAGACAGCTTATAATTACTTATTAAATGTATTCCTAATTATTTCATTTTTTAAAATAGTACTGTAACTTGAACTCTTAATTTTATTTTTGGATTGTTCACTGCTAGTATTTAGAAATAAAATTGATTTTCATATATCGATCTGTAACCTTGCCAAATTTAAGTTTTTTTTTATGTGTGTATGTATTTCTTAGAGTTTTCTATATGCAAAATTATATCATTTGTGAATAGAGGTGGTTTTACTTCCTTTCTTATCTAGACACTTAATTTCTTTTTTTTTTTTTTATGTAATTACTCTGACTAGAACTTTCAGTACAACTGAATAGAAGTAATCAGAGCATACATACTTCTCTTGCTCCTGATCTTAGAGGAAAAGCTTTCAGTCTTTTACCATTAAGTACGATGTTTGCTATGGTTTGGGGGTTTTGTTGTTGTTTTGTTTTGGGTACTAAGGATTGAATTCAGGAACATTCTACTTCTACTCTCCCGCTCCTTAGTATTTTTTATTTTGAAACAGATTCTCACTAATTTGCTGGGAGTCTTGCTAAATTGCCAAAGCTGACCTCGAACCTGTGGTCCTCTTATCTCAGCCTCCCAAGTACTGGGATTACAGGTATACACTACCATGCCTGGCTTGCTGTGGGTTTTGCTACAGGAACTTTATCAGGTTGAGGAGATTCCCTTCTATTTTGTTGAGAATCTTTTTTTATTATCATAAAAGGGTATTAAATTTTGTCTAATGCTTTTTCTGTGTCTATTGAAATTATGTATTTTTGGTCCTTTATTTTATTAATATGCCGTATTACATTAATTGATTTTCTCATAGCGAATCAGTCTTGCAATCCAGAGACTATTCTACTTTGTCATGTTATATGATTATTTTTATATTAATTTATTTTTTATTGTAGTAATTTGTGCAGTATAGCATACATCTCTGTTAAGTACAAGTTGTTAACAACTTATTTGCACACAATTCTCATTTGACCCCTTCCCCAATTCCCACCCCCTCCCTCTCCCTCCCTCCCCCTCAGGTTCAGTTCAGTGAGTGACCTTGATATGATTGTGTAAGTGTATCATGTGCCTTAGGGTGTCCCTCTGCCCCGTGCATCCACTACAATTAGATCAACTTCTTTGCTTATCGAGGATCTCTCCTTTTCATCTGGAGACCCTCCAATGCCCCATCTTCTCCCTAGCATCCACATATTAGGAAGAACATATGCTTCTTTACTCTTTGTGACTGACTAATCTCACTTAACATAATGTTTTCCAGTTGCATCCATTTCCCTGCAAATAACATGATTTTGTTCTTCTTTATGGCTGAGTAAAATTCCATTGTGTACATATCCCATAGTTTTGTAATCCGTTCATCTGTGGATGGACATCTTGGCTGGTTCCATAGTTTGGCAATTGTAAACTGTGCAGCTATAAACATAGATACACATGCGTCGGTCTGATAGTTTGGTTTCCTTTCTTTTGGGTAGATACCCAGTAGTGGTATTGCTGGGTCATATGATAGGATCACTCCCATTCGTATGAGGGTCCTCCATACTTTTTTCCAGAGTGGTTGCACAAGTTTGCAATCCCACCAACAATGTATTAGGGTTCCCACTTCTCCACACCCTCGCCAGCAGGCGTTGTTGTTCGTGTTTTTTTATGATTGCCATTCTGACTGGAGTTAGGTGAAATCTCAAGGTAGTTTTGATTTGCATCTCTCTGATTGCTAATGATGTGGAACATTTCCTCATACATTTATTGGCCATTTGTATTTCTTCTTTTGTGAAGTGTCTATTTAGATCCTTTGCCCATTTTTTGATTGGGTTATTTGCTTTCTTAGTTGCGATTTTCTTGAGTTCTTTGTATATCCTAGATATTAGACCTCTATCTGAAGTGTAACTGGCAAAAACTTTCTCCCACTCTGTAGGCTCTCTGTTGAGGTTCTTGATAGTTTCCTTTGCTATGCAGAAGCTCTTCAGTTTGATGCAATCCCATGTATTGATCTTCCTTTGAGCTGCTTATGCTTTGGGGGTCTTGTTGAAAAAGCTTTTACCTGTGCCTATGTGTTGAAGTGTTGGTCCTATGCCCTCTTCAAGTAGCTGCAAGTTCTCTGGTCTGACTTCCAGGCCCTTGATCCACCTTGAGTTGACTCTTGTGCAGGGTGAGAAAGTGGGGTTTATTTCCATTTTCCTGCATATGGTTAACCAGTTTTGCCAACACAATTTGTTAAAGAGGCTATCTTTTTTCCAGAACCAAAAGTATGATTATTTTTATATATTCCTATATTCAACTTGCTAAACCCCAGGCTTCATACATTCTAAGCACACACTCTACCATTGTTGAGAATATTTGCATCTGTGCTCATAGGGATATTGGTCTATAGTTTTCTTATAATATCATTGTCTTATTTTGACATCAGGATGATACTTCATCTAAGTCATCAATTCATTGATATACAGTTGTTCTTAACATTTTCTTCTAAAATTTTATTTTTATGAAATTGGTAGTCATGGTCTCTTCTCTTTTTGCTTTTTTTTTTTTTTTTTTTTGAGGTACTTGGGATTGAACTCAGGGGCATTGTACCTTTGAGCTATACCCCCAGCCATATTTTATTCTTTATTTAGAAACAGGGTCTCACTAAGTTTTGGAGTGCCTCACTAGGTAGCTGAGGCTGGCTGCGAACCCGGATCCTCCGGTCTCAGCCTCCCGAATGCTGGGATTACAAACGTGCGCCACCACGCCCGGCTATTTTTGCTATTCTTTTTCTTTCCTTTTTAGGTAGAATATTGCTTTTAGATATTTTTTTTTAATGTAGGCATTTACCACCATGAGTTTTTCTCTAAGCACTACTTTAACTTTGTTGTAGAAGTTTTAGTATGTTGTGTTTCTGATTGCCCTAGTAATTACAACTAACATCTTAATTTATACAGTTTAGTTAAGATTACTATTAACTTTATTTTAAATGTACAGATGCTCTTCAGCTTATGATAAGGTTATATGTCAGTAAATTCATTTTAAATTGAAAATATAAGAATGCATTTTATAAACCTAACCTACTGAACATCATAGCTTAGCAACACAGTATACTATGGAGTATTGATTATTTGCCCTCAAGGTTATGTGACTGACTAGGGTCTGCAGCTTACTGCTTTTGCCGAGCTTTGCAGGAACATATCATACTACATATCACTAGTCCAGGAAAAGATCAAAATTCAAGGTACAGTCTCTACTAAATATGTTTTACTGTTGCACCATTGTAAATCTAAAAAATTGTAAGTTGAACCATAATAAGTCAGGGGCCATCTCTATATCTCCTATATAGCTCATTTCTTTCTCTCTCTTTTGTGCTGTCATTATTATTATATAAAGTACATTTCTTATACATTGCATATCATACACAGATTTATAATTATTGCTTTATGCAATTGTCTTATAATTCAACTAGGAGATAAGAAATAAAAACAAAAACGCACTTATCTTTTTTATTTACCTATTCGGTTACCTATACCAGTACTCTTTATTTTTTCAAAAGAATTTGATTGCTGTCTTATAACTTCAATCTAATATTCTTTTAGTGTGAAAGAGTCCATTTTATCGCTGATAGTCTCGATTAGCTAGTAATTCTTACAGTTTTTGTTTATCTGGGAATACCTTCATTTCTCCTTCCTGTTTTATAGGATAGTTTTGCTCTTTTTCAACTGACTGATGACTGTGACTATCATACTCACGTCTCTGGGACTCAGTTTCTCCTATCTGTCAAATAAGGTCAATGGACTTGTCATTAATGTCCTTTCTAGTACTAATGTTTGATGATTTGATAAGTCTAAGAATTTCCTTTTTTTAGGTAGACCTGTGGGCTAGAATTGCATGAAGTGCTTACCATGAACTCTTGATTTGGAGTGGATCTGCTACATCAGTTTTTCAGCTCTGACATTTATCTTTAATGAGCATGAAAAGAGCAGGATGAAGCTGTGATGAAACAGAGTTAGTTATAAAGACTTACCCATATGGAGGGCTGAGGAAAGTGGGATCTAATTAAGATTAAAGGGATATGTACAAAAACCAGTGAAGTATCTCAAAATGAGATTTCTTTTAGGCTTTTTCTACTGATAATGGTGGTACAGTGGCTTTTTGGCTTATTTGGTTTACCTTGTTCAAACTGTTGTCCATTTAGCTAATTAAGCCCTGATTTATATACCATGTAAAAACAAATCTCCTCATAAGACTTCTTACTGGCACATGTGGATGGGTTTGCACCTCTGAGTTTTGAGTCCCTCAAGCCATTCACTTTATAGGACTTGATCCAGTAAGCTGCACCTGTCAGTGTTCCAAATGCCATCCTGTGAAGCTTGGTATTCCTGAGTATGTTCATCCTTGTGACTACCAATTCATCTGAAATATCAAGGAGAATATAAACTTATTTTTCTGCCACACTTTTACAGCATCATAGTAAAGATGCTATTTTAGTGCTAGGGAGGCCGAGAGCAGGAGAATCATAGGTTCATGGCCAGCCTCAGCAACTTAGTGAGCCCTCTGCAGTTTAGTGAGATCCTGTTTCAAAATAAAAGACAAAATAGGACTGGGGATGTAGCTCAGAGGTAGAATGCTCCTGGGTTCAATCCCCAATACAACAATAACAGAATGATCATTTTCCTCTATCATTTTAAACAAGATAAATATATAGCCAGTAGCTTCATGTATGCATGTATAATACTTTTATGAAGAAAGCTAACTTTCTCTGATGTGCATCTCTAGGAAAACATGACACAATATTTTCATTAGCAAATATACTTAACTACATTTCAGAAGAATGACGTTTCAACCAACTGCCTGATTATTCTTGTAAATCATTTATTAAAAGTGGTAAATATGAATTTTTAGCCTTTGATAGGAAAAAGATTCTCAGATATCCTGGATAGTTTCTTTATAAAATTGAAAGATTATCATGTCATTAATGAGTGAAGTAATGGCTCTTTATATAAACTATATCTCTGAAATTCTTATATCACTTTCATAAGATTCATAAGATTGAAAATTTAGCAAACATACCAAATTCATACTTCGAAAGAATATTGGTTCCTGCAGACTGTAAGTTATTTCAGGCCTGCCATTGTTGGTACAGATGGTTTGGGTTTCCTTCTGTGAGACTGCTTCGGAGCAGCCATGCCTGTCTGGTGAGATTCATGGTAGTTTTCACTCATGCATTTATTTATTCATCTGACAGATACTTATTAAACATCTACTATCTGCCAATTGTGCACATTTCCATGTTGATGAAAATGAAGAACAGTAAAACACATGGTCCTGCCTTGGTTTTATTCATCGTCTAGTGCTTTTTGGTTTTTGGAAACTGCCAAACATAATTTAAAGCTGAATATGGTAAAGACAAGGTTGTTTGTGAATACTATTTTAGTAAAAAATAAGTTATGACATAAAGAGATAGGCTTTCTTTTTTTACCTTATAAAGTGGTTTTCAAAGTGGTATCAAAGAGAATTATAAAAAAGAATAAGATAATATCTTGAGAATAAATAGATTGCTTGTCTTGGTACCTACTTTGAAGAGTAACATTCATGTAAATCAATGTTACCATTGCTATTTTTGCTTTATTAGTCTGTGTATTTTGAACTTCATTCACCAGCTTTTGTTTGGTTAATATGAAACTTCTAAGATAGAGCTCTGGTTTACATTTGAGAAAACAGACACACAAGGCATGACAGTCAGTATTCTTGATCTTTGTAGTTTTGTGTATATGTTTAAGTTTCCATAAGTGCAGATTCTTAGCTTGCTCTTGCCTCATTTCTTTCAGTTTTTAATGTATGTGACTATACACTTGTGAATAGTTGTATTTCATCTGGAGGTATGATTATGTTATTAATAAAATTAAGCTAAAAACCAATTTTACCCTCTGCATCCAATACATAATTTAAGAAGAGGAAAAAGCTGGATGTAGTGGTACATGCCTATAATCCCAGTACTTGGGAGGCTAAGACAGGAGAATCACAGGTTCAAAGCCAGCCTCAGCAATTTAGCGAGACCCTCAATATCTTAGTAAAGCCCTTTTCAAAATAAAAAAGACTGGGGTACATGTACCTCAGCAATAGAACACCCCTGGGTTCAGCTGACCCCCTTGTACCAAAAAGATGAGGAAAAACATATAATAACTGCACAGAGGTACCCAGGGCAGTGTTCTGGTGGTTTCATCTGTAGTAATTCAACATGTTTATCTCTACAGGGGGCTCTTTGGATGTATATAGGAAAATTCCAGAACATGTCCTTGGAAGAATTGCAGTGGCAGTAAGTATAAGCCTTCAGCATTAGGAAATGTGTATGTGTTCACTGTTTTAGTCACGCCTATTCTTACATCCTTGGTTTGTTTCTTTTTCTTCATTCCCAGTTGGCTGTCCGAGCCCCTTTGCCTTTCTCTGCTTTTATTATTGTTGTCTTTTCTGCTTTGCATGGACGAGGCCCAACCATCAAGTGACGTCCCTCAGGCTCAGCTACGCTCACCTGTCCCGTGTTGCATGTTCACAGGGAGCTTGTGCTCAGGGCGACCAGTAGAACTTCTAGTCTCTATTTATTTATTTATATTTATTTATTTATTTATTTATTTATTTATTTATTTATTTATTTATTTATGTATGTAGTACTGGGGATTGAACTCAGGGGCATTCTACCTCTGAGCTATACCCCCAGCCCTATTTTTTATTCTTTATTTTGAAACAGGATCTCACTAAGTTGCGGAGGGCCTTACTAGGTAGCTGAGGCTGGCCGCGAACCCGGATCCTCCGGTCTCAGCCTCCTGAATGCTGGGATTACAAGCGTGCGCCACCACGCCCGACTCTTCTAGTCTCTTTAAAAGGAAAACTTATTTCAGACATTTTTCGGTTATAGATATATAATTAGAAAATAAAGTCTAAATTACTACAACTGCCTACAAAAATACTACTTTGCTCTTAAAGATTTATTTATTTGTACTGGGAATTGAACCCAGGGGCATTCTACTTTTAAGCTACACCCCGAGCCTTATCTATCTATCTATCTATCTATCTATCTATCTATCTATCTATCTATCTATATTTTTCATTTGGGGTCTCCTAAGTTGCTGAGGCTGACCTTGAACCTGTGATTCTTCTGTCTCAGCCTCCCAAGTTGGGATTACAGACATGTGCCACTGCAGCCAGCCTATAATCTTTTTGTTCTTGGTTTTTAATTTTTCTACCAACTACATCTAGGAACTTGTTCCTTTTGTGATTAAAGCAGTTTTTCTATTTTCTATATTCACTAATAAACTGATGAAATATATCAACTAAACTAACATTACTCTGTAATTCCTCATTTCCAGTTTGGAATAATGTAGGCTAAACAGTGTCTAAGAGAAGTCATGGGGTGGTATAATAGTAAACAATTTCTAAACTAAAGGCATTCTGATAACTTAGATGGTTTAATGCAAAACAGAGTGATTATATCATGTACCATTTAATTAAATGGCTTATTTTCACATTCATTATACATCAAACTGACAACTCAAATTCTTTAATCCAACATGGACACTTATTTAGTCTTAGTTTATTATAATTCACAGCTTTCCTTTTTTCTTCCTAATTATTAGTGTGAACTGCTGGGGTGATGAGAACTTTTCTTTTCTGATGCTATTGCTGCTAAGTAGCTTCTAATCTACACGTGTAGGTAGATTAGTATGAAATGTGAGTACTTAAATCACTATTTTAGATAAAAATAAAAATGTTTCATTTCCTCTTCTAATCTCAGGGGGGATGAATGCTTTGTGGCTTTTGGCAGTTCTTGGCTCTAAAGTTTAATAACACGTATAATAAAGAGAAAAAAAGAGGCAAAAATACCAATTGAAAAAAAAGTGTACAAGTTCTGTATACTCAATTAACTATTGAACTTGACAAAAATAGAAATGTGCCTTCTTGGGTAGAGAAGCACCTTCTTCCAGGACTTCATAAATCTCACCTCCCTCTCACGTCCGGGCATCCAAACAAGGCCATGACCTTTCCAGTTTTATTAGAGTGGGAAGACTGTGAAGTGAATGAAGTCAGCAGAAAGAAAAGAAATCCAGCTTTAAATACTGGGCTTGCCTGCTGGGTAACTGAAAATATGACAAAAATTATTTCAGTGAAAGTCATTCAAATAAGTAATCATCTAAGTCCTTGTTATATTTGCCCTTACATTTAAAAAAAAAATCAGGGAGTTTTTTTTTTTCCCCCTAAAATGTGTCCATTTTCTCCAACTTTTATGGCTCATCAGTTCATAGTAATGAAAACTCCTTATGACTGGGGAAAAAGAAATGCTTTTGATAATTTTGCTTTTCTTCTGTTACTTTTTGTAAACTCTTCTGGGGTTTAAGCTTGTGTAATGCCTCCAAAGTGTATTTTTTTAAGAGAATCTGAGTTGGCTACAAACATGGATAATCCTTTTTACAGCTGACATATACTGGATTGGCAGAAGACTAATGTCTGACACTGGGGGTCTGTGCCAGTTGAAATAAGACTAGCAGAGTTATTGGCTGAAGGTCGTAGTTTGTGATGTACGTATTCTCACAAGCCCGTTCTCAGTATCCTTAGTTATCTCTCCTACAGTGTTCCAGATAGCATCGATGTCTTTCCCTTTAGTTCCTTCAGTGAGGCCAAGAAAGCATGAGTATAGTTTTAGCTACTGCCAAGTTTAAAGCAACAGAATCAGAAGGTGGGAAATAGGTGTATGTTGACTATTTCCCACACCAATCATTATTCCATGCTGATGTATGAATGTTGTGTCATTTCGTCTTTGCAGCAACTCTGTAAAGTTTGGGTTATTGAGCATATGTTATACTATACAAAATGAGGTTTACAAAAGTTACTGTCAAATTAGTCAGTGCTAATTTGAACACAGAGCTATCTGACTCCAAGCCCATTGCTCTTTAACTCTGCTCTCCTAAGACTGGAGGAGAAAAAAATAGAGGGAGAAATGAAAGAGCAAACTAGGTTAAAAAGAAAAAAATGGGGGGGGCTGGGAGTATAGCTCAGTGGAGCTCAGTGGTAGAGCATTTGCCTGGCAGGTGCAAGACCTTCAGTTCTATTTCTAGTACTGTGAAAAAGAGAGAAGGGGGCAGGAAGAAAAAGAGAAATCGAAATGAGAATAAAGCAATAGTGTATATAATTGTTTTAGATTCTCTTTGAGACCAGGTCTCACTACATTGCCCAGGTTGGTCTTGAACTCCTGGACTCAAGTGGTCCTCTTGCCTTAGACTCCCAAGTAGCAGACTGTATATACACCGCCACACCCAGCCTTCAGATTCTTTCTGTGTCTCAGAATCACATTTAGGTATCTCTTCCTCCCCAAATGAACTTTATTTTCCAGGTTCTAATAATCTGGCATGCAAGGCAGGCTGGGAGACCCAAGGTTCATTACAGGATGGACCTCTGTCAGCCTCCATGATATGTGGTTCAAATTTTCTCTTGTAGGATGTATGGCAAGAGGGCATTTTCCTTGAAGAAATCCATATAAACTATCTGATTTCAGCCTTCCAACTTGCTCTGTGATTTTTATCCACTGCTCATTTAAAGCTGGCCTCCTATGAAGAGGAAGGTCTTTCTACTGTTCCTTGCCACCTAGCACTTTTCATTTTTCCTCTGTTTCTTAGGCAGTGACACTGTGTACTGTATTTTGAGTGCTAATGTTGATTGAAGTTGTCCCTGAAAGCATGTGCTCTTGACATGTCAAGTAGTGAGTGATTGACAGCAGATATAAGTACTTTTAGTGTCAAGGCTTTGTCAAGCCATTGTTGTGAGACCTAGCATACTGAATACCAATAATGCTGTCTAGATTCTCAATAGACAGATTTCTGGCTTCCTTGTACCCTGATGCTTGTATGCTTTAAAGGGAAATGTAGTGTGTTTTTACAGTTGGAAGAATGTTTTCTTTTTTATTCTCTTACACCTTTTTTTTTCTAGTTGACAATTTGAATATATTGGATTGCCTTCCTTTTGTGTCTTTTTTTTTTTTTTTTTTTTAATGTGGTGCTGGGGATTGAACCCAAGGACATTCTATCTCCAATTCTACCTCCAGCCCTTTTTAAATTTTTTGTCTTGAAACAGAGTCTTGTTAGGTTGCTGAGAATCTCATTACATTTCTGAAGATATCTTTGAACCTGCAATCCTCCTATCTCAGTTTCCCAAGTACTGGGATTACAGGTGTGCACCATCACGCCCAGCTCCTTTGTGTCTTTTCTGATTATTCACTTTCTGCTGAACCAGTTTTAGTGGGATGCTATCTTTAATGAGCAGGTTTTATAATATGTGACTAAATTTCTAAGTTGAAAAATTTAACCTCATTTCCTCAGAACTCAAAAGATTATTTCCAGGCTAAATAAGATAAATAATTTTTGTCCTATTTCCTTCTGTAATAAAATTTTCATTATTAATATTTTTACTGTAAAAGCATTTTAAAATTTTTATTGATCATGGTAATTGTATGTATTTATGGGGTAAAGTGTGATATCTCAATACATGTATATAATGTGTGCCACATTATTAATATTTTGCTGTTTTCCTTATGTTTTACTATTTGGAAGGGTGTTTTATTGTAATTTCAATTATTCCAAATTCTAGAAGAAATCATTTGCTATAAAAATGCATTCTCTTTTTTTAGAAAAGATAAACATGTAATAAAATTGATCGTACCTTTCTAGCAAATCTTTCAGGAATACATTCTACTATATGTTCTCACATTTATGTTTATGTAAGAACTGAAATATGTTAGCCTCTGCTTCACACTAATTGACATAGATTTTTGTCTTCTAGATCTTTAGTATTTGGAAATTGATTTTCTCCCTACACATTTCTCTTTCTCACTATTGCTCTTAGCCTTTCTGAAGAATCTTTGTACATTTAGTCCCCAGCCATCTTTTCATCATTTCTAAGATATGCAAACCACACAGTTACTTCTCATCATGGTAGGTTTTCTTGTTCATATAGCCCTGACTCACTTAAAAATTTCCTATAATGAAGGGAATTTTAAATTCTTGTATCAGGTTTTGAGTAATATAGGTTCACTCACTATTTTGGGTCTCTGTTTATGAATAGTCAGCCTTGAAATTTTAAGTTCATATTCATGTGCATATGGGGTCAATGGTTGTGAATAAAACTTACACATCTCTTTTTACAACAATTTTTGTGTAAAGATTTTGAAAGTTTTTTTTTAAATATTTGCAGTGCTGGGGCTCAAACCAAGGGCCTCATGCATACTGAGAAGTGCTCTACCGCTGAGTCACATCTGCATCCCAAGATTTCGAAAGGTTTTAATGGCAGCCCTTGAAAAAATTTTCCACATAGAAGGTAGCTCTTGTAACCTATGTACTTGGGTCTTCAAAACATCATTTTTGTTCAGTATCTCACTTGACTCTTCTTAATTCATGGTATTAAAGACACACATCCAAATCTAATTCATATTTGTATTTTCTCATTTTATTTCCTTGATCTGCACTTTCAATATTGTCTGTATAACTCCTCCACATACATGTTTTGCACCAACACAACTGAATTCTGAGAATTGCCTTGGTGTATTTGTTCTTTCCTACCTCAATAAATTTTTAAAAGTTTCTTGAAAGCTTGTTATTTTAAATTTACAGAATAGCTGAGAGAGTAACACAGAGATGCTTCAACAAGGTTCCCCAATTAACAGTTTAACACTTGGCTAAAAAAATTATTTTTAGCTTCAACCTAAATGTATTTTCTTCTTGGCTTCACATCAGTGGAATGTATCACTTGAGGACCAGCATTTGGTAAAGCCTTCCTGACGACAGGTGGGGAAGCAATTCCTGGGGAAGCCACTGCCTTATTTCATTAGCTAGCTTTTAAAAAAATTCTTGGGCAGGGGATATAGCTCAGTGGTAGAGCACATGTCCAGGATTCAGTTCCCAGCACACCACACATACACACACACCTCTTTCCTTGGTCATATATGTTATGACTTCAAAAAAATCATGCAGAAATATGTAAAATAAAAAAGTATTTTTGCTTTTTCCTGTTCCTCTTCACCCTAGCCTGTAATACCATTAAGAGTCTAGTATAAGCTGGGCATGATGGCACATGCCTGTAATCCCAGTACTTGGAAGGCTGAGATAGGAGAATCACAGGTTTGAAGCCAACCTGAGCAACATAGTGAGACCCTCAGCAGCCTAATGAGATCCTGTTTCAAAATAATAAGGACTGGGGGTGTATCTCAGGGGTAGAATGCCCTAGGTTCAATCTTCAACCCCCAATACAAAAAAAATTATAATAATCTTCCAGGTCATTTTGTATACATTTTTTTTCCATTTAGCATACCTTATCTTCAGAATATTATAAGCTTACTAGGTAGGAACATGTAACCTTTACATTATAAACTTGGTGTCATATTTTGCAAACCACAGAGCCTGGCACAGAAATGGGAGATGTTCAATAAATGCTTACTGGTTGGCAAAGTTTTAAAGGAAAAATGATGGTTGATATGTTTAACTGTGGAAAGTTACCTGTAAAATCATAACTGTGCTGTTTTCTCTTTCATAAATGCAGGTTGTCAAAGGCCTTACCTATTTGTGGAGTTTAAAGATTTTACACAGAGGTATGTGTTGGATATAGGCTCTGACTTAATTTGGGATGGGGAGGAGGCTCTCCAGATGCCTTGCACTTGTAAACTGAGTAAATGACCTGACATTTGAGCTAGCTGATAGATTTGATAGTCAAAAAATGGTTGCCTGTGTTATTTTTCTTAATTTTTTTTCATTTTTCTTTCCTTGATTCCTGATTACATTTAGATTATAAACTTGTTATCATATTTTTGTGAATCACATTTACCAAATATACAAAAAGATATTTCATAGTATTTTATAATGACAGGATCCAGTTGTCTTACTTAGCTCTAGGTAGCACAAACCCTTCATTTCCTGTAGAATTCCATCCTGCCTTTTATTAATGTTTTAGATATCATAATATATTGTTCCTTAAGAAGTTGCTTCATATACCTGAAAAGGGAAACTTTAAGTCAAGAATTTGTGAGAGCATCAGAAGTCATCCCTGGGTCTAGTAACAGACACAGGGGTGATGATCAGATATCTGTTGGATGTTATAAAAGGAACCTCCTTTTTTTTTTTTTTTTTTAATGTTCCCAAAATGTCTGAATTCATTTGGAACAAATTATTAAGTGACAAAGAGACTATAACAAAGCAACTTCAGGGCCTAATGCTGCAACAGTACTGTTTAATTTTATACATCTGCTCATCCTAGTTTTGTGTACATTTGGGGAATGTAACAGCATACAATTAGATGTGATTGAAGGAAAGTTTTATTAAAAAAAAAAAAGGTATTAACTGTGAGAAGAATAAAACTACCAATGTCTTCAACTGTAGTATCATATCTGTCACTAACAGTGGTTTTCTTTTGTGGGTGGTTTTAATAGCCTAGTGATTTTAATTTTCTCCTCAAATCTATCTTTCTCTTTTAAAGGGGATATGTAGATTTTGACAAGTAAAATATTAATTCAGTTCTTGCAGGTTTTTCTGCCGACTAAATGGAATGACAAACCAATTTTATTGTTGTTGTTGTTGAAGGTGCTCTATTTCTAGAGTATAGTTGGTGCAGAATCTAGAAGTGAGGAGAGTGGATTGAGTTATGTCTGTGTTACTTTCCCTGGGTGCGAATAAGAATGTAAACACATCTGGTGGGTGAAAGAAAAGCTAACCATTTCTCGCTACCAAGATTAAGAGGGAAGGCAAGTTAACATGATATGACTTATATTGCTTCTTTCTACTCCCTCCTCACACCCACCAGCCCATAAAGTGGTTAAGTCATCTTAATGGGTTTTAACCCAGTGGTCAATTCTTGTCACTTTATTGATTTTTATTGACATCTATCCATTTGACATAAAATAAAGTAAGGCCTCAGAACTCAGATGTAAAGCCTTCATTAAAAGGACCATGCCAGCCGGGCGTGGTGGCGCACGCTTGTAATCCCAGCATCTGGGAGGTTGAGACCGGAGGATCCGGATTCGCAGCCCGTCTCAGCTACCTAGTGAGGCACTCTGCAACTTAGTGAGACCCGGTTTCAAAATAAAGAATAAAAATAGGGCTGGGGGTATAGCTCGGAGGTAGAATGCCCCTGAGTTCAATCCCCAGTACCACAAAAAAAAAAAAAAAAAAAAAAAGGACCATGCCATGGAAATGGGAGGGTTGTTATGAAAGTGAGTCTCAGGATCATTCCGTATTCTGGTTCTGATTTTTAGTGATTTCTCTCTAGCCTTCACTTTTTATAAGGAAACTCAGTAGCACCAAGAACTCTGGGGTATAGGGATCTATGTTTTAGTTATTCTGAAATCATCTTGGCTTTTCCTCTTTAAAATTAAAAATCATGCTAAAAAGTTGCTATTCCTCTAGCATACCTATGTCTCAATTATTTTAGTTTTACTCTGTGTTTGTGATACTAACTGAATTTTTTATTTGAAATGGGATCTTGATAAACATATTTTAAGTGGGCTAATCTGGATCTGAAAATAAAGTCTGGGGTCAGATTCCTGGACAGCCGTCTGTGGTCAGAGTGGGTGAACCTGCTTGACGAGTGTCGTCAGAGGCTTCTTCCCATCTGGCTGCAGCCAGGTCTAAGAAAGGGCTTTTTGATCTGTGACACACGAGGCTCTAGTGATGTGACTGACTGAGAGCATGGGGGCTTTAAAAGGAAATCCTGAGCCCGTACATCTCTCTTTGGTCTGTGCTGGCCCACCCAATTCCCACAGAGTAACCACTATGAAATACCACTACTTGTGGGGAGATGTCTTTGAGGGGCTGAGAGAGGGCCATGGTGATGGCCAACAAATGATCTCAAGAAATTTCAGTTTTAAGTAAGTATCAAGTAGTAAATGTGCATCTGTGTGTTTGGATGGGAAGACTCAACATGAATTACAGTGTGGATGACCAGGTATTCCCCAACAGTTATGGGTACTCAGCTGTAGAAATCAGTGTGCTGTGGTAATATACCTCATTAAATATCTTTACCTGTTTAGTCTCTGAGTTTCCTGCCTATTCACAGAAAGTTTTACCATCTGAATTTAAAAGCATGTGTTTTCATTGAAGAGTAGAAGAAGCCGGGTTGTCCCTGAAGACTTTTGTAAAGCATTGTAAATGAGAAATTTACCCTAGATTGAGTAGCTGTTAACTTAATATTTTAGAGGTTTTGTCCATATTTAATAACTTGGATTCCATAAAAATAAGATTAAAGATGTCTTTTTATTTACCAAAAAGCTATTTAATTTTCTCCTTGATTAAAAAATTGTAGCTTTTTAGATGAGTTCAATCAGGCAATTAAAGATCAGAGCTTTTAAGTTCAGCTAAGGCAATTAAATAGGTAATATACTTGTTTATACACTTTTGCTATATAAGCTCATTGCTGTACCTTCTTAAAAGCACATGTACTCATTTTTGCTTCCTCTGATTGATGACTGGGATTCTAGCGGAATATGTGTCACATTGTCAAATCAAAGACGGATCCTTTTACACAGGGCGGGGGGAGCAGCACAGGCTTTGTGAGAAGACAGACAGTGAAAGGAAGATACTAATGAGTCATCCAAGCATCTTCCTTCTTTGTCTTAATCTAAGTACCTGTGTTCTGCTCTGATCATCATTTTCTAATGCGGTACTCAAGGGAAGCGGGGACACTGCTTTGTACTTAGTGAGGACACATTTACACATCTTAAAATTTAGGAACTGGGTTATGCACAGTTACCTAGTGTGAAAACAGAACAGTTTTTCATATCTAAATGGTTTCCTAGGATCAGAGTGGTCTTGAATTTTTACCTATACAAAGTGAACATATAAATAGTATATTGCAGAATTTATAAAAGATAATGTTCCAAACACACTGTCAAAAAGCTGGAGCTTTTCCCCAGTGGACACTAGAGTAGAACAAAATCTGAGCAGTAAGCAGTGACCGTCCGTGAGGCCTGTTCGTCTGGTCAAAGTTAGTTTACTCTGAAGTGTATTACGTCAACTGGAAATTGTTGGAAATGGAAGTATAAGAGTTGCTGTTCATAATGAATCATCAAATATTCAGTCAGTTATTACTATCATTTTTTAGGTATTGGTACAGATAATACATGTGAGAGTACTTTGTAACCTCCCAAATGCTCATAACATAGATATGCTTTTATTATAACTGAATTAATCACTTGATTCTGTTAATAAGAAAATCTCACTCCCAAATCTAGCCAAGGAGAAAGATTATTATACTTTATGTTACTAAGTCAAACTTGTGTAAATCTTTTCACTAAGATGAAGCAAAAATTTGATTATATCACATGAGGACATAATTATTAAAGATGTTTGAAACTCGCACCAATATTAACAACCATGGAAAAATCGTCTTTCAGAAGACATATGTGAGAGCCCTGTAAGCATAGCGTGCGCTGACTGTGGGTGAAAACAAAGGAAGTGAACAGTGAGGACGTCTATTAGGCCAGATCCCACATTGCAGCAAACATTGCAGCTTAACTTCAAAACATACATCGCCACTAATGAGGTGAGAGCCCTGCATATTAATAAACCTACAGCTCCAGTCATAGCCATCATTACCCACATCAAACATAAACACGAGATTAACACCTATGCCATTTCTTTGGAAGATGTGAGAATGCCCTGGCAGTAACTGCTCGCTCTTTCCCTGAGGATAAAAAATAGAAATGGAAGGGTAATGAGAATAGAACTTAGATTAAGAAAATCAAATTGGCAATCAGTCTGGGGCAGTCGTACGTAGATGCAGAAGTTTATAGAAAGAGAAAACCTAGATAGCTAGTGTCCCAGGATATTTATATATATATACATATGTATATATATTGTGTATATGGGTTTGGTTAGTTTCATTTACTTTCTCCACTAAGAAGGCTTTTTTTTCTTTTAATACTGAAGATTGAATAAAGGGTCATTCTACTTCTAAGCTACACCCCTAGTTCTTTATATTTTTTTGTTTTGAAACAGGATCTCACTAGGTTGCTGAGAATCTTGATAAATTCCTGAGATTGGTCTCAAAACTGCGATCCTCCTGTCTCAGCTTCCCAAGTACCGAGATTACAAAGAAAAGTTTAAAACATATTTTTGCAGAAGTTCTAGAGGCGAATGTTGCACAAATAGATCACTAAGTCTTTTAGGCTCAGCAAAATATGTTACAGATTTTATTTTCTGCCTCATATCTTTACTTTTATAAATCTGGCCTCACACAGACCTTTCACCTGGTGCTACCTCAGATACAAAAGCCGGTGTGGTTAGTTTGTTCATTCGGTAGCTATTTGCTTTATACCTGCTATGTTCCAGGCACTGGTCTAAGTACTTGGAATACATCAATATATAAAACACAAGATTTTTACACTCATGGAATTTTTATTCTAGCAGGGGTGAGTGAGATGGGAAACAACCGACAAACAGTAACCAGTAGCAAATACAGAATGTGTTAGAGATTAATTTTATGGAAAGAAGTAGATTAAGCATAGGGGAGACAAAGAGTAGGTTGCATTGTTAATCACATGGACCTCAGAGAGAAGGTAGTTTGGGAGCAAAGGCTTGAAGGAGTAGAACTAGTCAAGATATGCATGGGAACAGTTAGGGCAGAAGCCATACATGGGCATGTGCCTGGAGTGTTTATGGAACAGCAAAGAGGCCAGTGTGCAGCCAAGTGGAGGGGGACAGGGGTCGAATGAGCTGTTTCAGGAAGCTGTATGTGGTGGCACACACCTGTAATCCTAGTACTTGGGAGGCTGATGCAGGAAGATCACAGGTTCACTGCCAGCCTCAGCAACTTAACGAAATCCTGTTTCAAAGTAGATTGGGTGGGGAGAAGCCACTGAGGGTTTCACTTAGAGGTAAAATGAACTTTGGGTTCCATACCCACTACCAAAAAGAAAGAAAGACATCTGTTTGGTAATTGGGTATTTACAGAGGCCTAGATCAGGGAGACAGTTGTTAAGGTGGGGAGAAGTGACCAGATGCTGGATTTAGGGTTCTGGAGAAACCCTGAAAGTAGGTTTTACTCTGAATATAATAATAGTAGTAATGATGGATATTTCTTAAGCATTTACTATGTACCAGGCACTGTTTTTAAACAGTCAGTAGAATTTGCTGATGGACTGCTTGTGAGTTTTAAGAAAGTTGAGGTTCCTTAAATTTTCATCAGTTCAGTATGCTGAGAATGCTTCCTGTTACTCTTTTTTTCTGTTAAAGGAGAGAACTACACTAAAACTAAGGGGAGGAAACCCTGGTAATATCAAGTGCTGACAAGGAACACAGAGTAGCTGGGACTCTCAAACATTACTGGTGGGAACATGAAGTGGTACAGCCACTTTGGAAAATAGTTTGGTAGTTTCCTGCAACCTTGCACAGCAATTCTACTCCTAGATATTTACCTAGGAGAAATGAAGTTTATGCTCACATGAGAACTCCTAGGAAACTATGTATAGTGACTTTATTCATAATAGCTCCAAATTGGGAACAACCTATATATCTTTCAGCTTGCAAATGGATAAACAAACTGGTATATCCATACTATGAAGCACTACTCAGGAGTAAAAAGGAATATACTACTGAGACACAGCAACATGAATGATGCTTCATACTCAGCGAAAGAAGCCGGGCTCAAAGGGTACTGTCTGATTTCCACTTGTATGATATTCTGGGAAATGCAAAACTATAAGGACAGAAAATATGTCAGCGGCTGACAAAGGGCAGAAGAAGAGTTGAGCTATAAAGGCTCAAGGGAGCCTTTTAGACTTTGGGAAATGTTCTGCATCTTGATTTTTGTGGTGGTTATATGGCTGTACACAGAGACCTATATCAACCTTTAAAATGATGTGTTTTAGCTGGGCGTGGTGGCGCACGCTTGTAATCCCAGTACTTGGGAGGCTGAGACCAGAGGATCCAGGTTCGCAGCCAGCCTCAGTTACTTAGTGAGGCCCTCTGCAACTTAGTGAGACCCTGTTTCAAATTAAAGAATAAAAACTAGGGCTGGGGGTGTAGCTTGGAGGTAGAATACCCCTGGGTTCAATCCCCGGTATGGAAAAAAAATGATGTGTGTTTTACTACAAATAGATTATGCCTCAGGAAACCAGACTTAGAGAGAAGGCCCTTTTTAAAATCTTATCAGTATGGTAAGTGTTCTACTGTATTTTTATTTTTTATGGAACTGAGGATTGAACCCATGGGCATTCTAACTCTGAGCTACACTCCTAGTGCTTTTTATTTATTTTTTTTTTATTTTGAAATGGGGGTCTTACACCTAGCCTTGAACTTGGGGTTCTCCTATGCCATTTTCTCAGCTAGTGGGATTATAGGTGTGCACAAGCACACCCTACTACATGTTCCACTTTTGAAAGAAGTTCCCCTACCCAAAACACAAACTAGGGTCTTGGTGATTCTGTGATTCTATGGTTCCTGACAAATCCTATCTAGGTTTGATCTAACAATTCAATAGCTTAAAAACAATACAACCAGACTAACCCCTTATGATTTATAATTTTTTTTTTGTAGTGCTGGGGATTGAACCCAGGACCTTGCATAGTCTAGGCAAGCACTCTGTCCCTGAGCCATATCCCCAGCACCACCCTTATGATTTAAAGAACATCCTCATTCCCAGAAAGAGAAAGAAACAAAGCTGAGAAGGCGTTGGCAGGTGGAGAGAAACCTAGAAGCTGCTGTTGATGTTGGCACAATTTGGAACATCTTGGAAATTGGACAGTTTTCTTTGTTTTCCTTAGTTAAGTCACACATGCTGCCCCCAAGATCACACTTAAGAGCGACAAGGGTGTGCACTGACAGGTGCACTAGATGACTGCTCACGCTTACTGTCTAAGGTGAAATAAGGCTTTGCTTGCAGTCCCTACCTCAGTACCACTGACCACCTCGCGGGGGACCCTGGAAAGGCAGGCCGCTCCTGCTCTCCGAGAGCATCTCAGTTTCCTCCTATATACTACAAGAGGTGGCTGGAGGATCCCTCAGGCTCCTTCACAAGCCAGGGTTCTGGGTTCTGTGATGTCAAGGGGGAAGGAAGTGTGACATGTTGACAAGGTAGGGGCACAAAGAAAACCAGAGAGACATAATGAGGAAAGGAAAAAAAAAAGTGAAAACCCCTGAAAGTAGATTTCGCTATGAAAATAATAGTAATAATGAATAGTTATTAAGCATTTACTCTGTGTCACACACTCAGTGCTTAATTCCTATAAACTGCTTTAAGGTGTTCCTCCAAGTAATGAATTCTAGGAAGTATGAAATACTTTTGAATTGAAGAGAGAAGTGTAAACAAATAATGGAGAATTAAAGCAATGTGGCTGCTTTATAGCCAGAAAAATGGAATCAAATCAAAAGACATCTTTGAGCCGGGCGTGGTGGCGCACGCTTGTAATCCCAGCATTCGGGAGGCTGAGACTGGAGGATCCGGGTTCGCAGCCAGCCTCAGTTACCTAGTGACGCACTCCGCAGCTTAGTGAGACTCGGTTTCAAAATAAAGAATTAAAAAATAGGAGCCGGGCGTGGTGGCACACCCTTGTAATCCCAGCATTCGGGAGGCTGAGACCAGAGGATCTGGGTTCGCGGCCAGCCTCAGCTACCTAGTGAGGCACTCCGCAACTTAGACCTGGTTTCAAAATAAAGAATAAAAAATAGGGCTGGGGGTATAGCTCGGAGGTAGAATGCCCCTGAGTTAATCCCCAGTACTGCAAAAAAACAAAAACAAAGAATTAAAAAATAGGGCTAAGGGTGTAGCTCGGAGGTAGAATGCCACTGAGTTCAATCCCCAGTACCGCAAAAAAAAAAAAAAAAGACATCTTTGAAGGAAAAGGTTTTAAAAGTACGAAGGACACCAAAAATCAAGTATCTCATTAATAAAGAATTTAAAAAAGAATATGTAGAGTCACAACTTGAATGAAAAGCAAGAGCGTCCTTTTGATATATATATCAAAATATATATATATATATATAAATAATTGTAGATCCATTGAAAGTTACCAAAATATGTATAAGGAGATCTTGTGAAAGGGCATCCTGTGTGTGTGAGAGAGAAAGAGACACAGACATACAGACACTGATAATTAAATCATTCAACCCAGGGGTATTCTACCTCTGAGCTACATCCTCAGCCCTATTTTATTTGATTTTTTTATTCTGTAATGGTCTCAATTGCAGAGGGCCTTACTAAGTTGCTGCAGCTGTCCTTGAAACTGCTATCCTCATGTCTAAGCCTCCCAAGCACCATCACATCTGGCTAAAGGGGAATCCTTTTTTTGTGTGTGTGGTATTAGGGGTGGAACCCTGGGGTCTTCTACCTCTGAGCTACACCCCAAGACCTATTTTTATTCTTTATTTTGAAACAAGATCTCACTAAATTGCAGAGAACCTCACTAAGTAGCTGAGGCTAGCGACAAACATGCTATCCTCCTGTCTCAGCCTCCCAAGAACTGAGTTTAGAAGCGTGTGCCACCATGCACAGCAGAGGAATACTTTTTAAAGAAGAAAATTGGAGACTGATAATCTATAAAAGTATAGGGAGAAAAAAAAAATATATATATATATTTGCTATTATTACCTTTTAAATGAAATCAGTGTAGGTTTTTAAAAGTACTTTAAAAATATTCATATTCCAAAGTTATTTATTAAATGAGACAAGTAAAAAGAAATGGTAGAAGTAAACCGTTTGAATTTCTTTGAAAAGAAATTTTGATGTCAGGGTGGTTTATTAAAAGATTATACCAGTTGGGTGTGGTGGCACATGCCTGTAATGCTAGTACTTGGGAGGCTGACGGGAGGGTTGCAGGTTCCAGACCAGCCTAAGAAACTTAGCAAGATTCTGAGCAACCCAGCAAGATCCGGTTTCAAAACAAAAAAACAAAAAGGGCTGGGGTGTAGCTCAAAGGTAGAATGCTCCTGGGTTCAATTTTCAGTACCAAAAAAATTATATCTATGTGTGTAAAAGTTGGGATTTGTCACCAAAAAAATTAATTAGGGAATGGCCATTTGCTGGATAAAGTCATTCTGTAATGAAAGTGTTGTTGGAAAGCATTACTACCAATAGAAAATAAACCTGAGTAAGTAACTTATAATTAATGTAATTTGCACAAACCTTGCATAACAAGCTTTTTTCAGAGATGGATACAGTTTGTGCCTAACTGTAGGTTACAGTGAGTTTTTTAAATAATCTAAGCCATAG
The DNA here is from genome assembly GCA_004027655.1 of Graphiurus murinus. Classification (NCBI taxonomy): domain Eukaryota; kingdom Metazoa; phylum Chordata; class Mammalia; order Rodentia; family Gliridae; genus Graphiurus; species Graphiurus murinus. The sequence continues at coordinate 61,018 of PVLC010002204.1, read as the reverse complement.
TTTTGCTCCCTGGAAGCCCAGACAGTTTTTTCAAGAACTGGTTAGTGTTTGAGCGATCCAAGTCAATTTGAAGGAGTCATCCCCAGTTGGTTTTATGTGGCAGCGGGTAATGAGGAGAGAGCTGGGTGTGGGAGCTTCTTTCTCTGAGCTCTGGAGCTGCTCAGTCAGATGGATCTGAAAGTGGGCACTTACGTTAAGCAAGTATTGTGGCAAGAGCCACAGTTATACCTTGGCTCCTGTTAAAACCCTTTAAATACTGTCTTTAAATGTAAATGTTAATCACCTGCCAGTGCTATACTAGATCATAACTCATGAACATTTATGTTTTTTGGGGGGAAAAAAAAAGATGACTTAATCCATTAACCGAGGTAAACAAACTAGTGTAATGAGCATGGGTTGTTGGTTTTTCTCTAGCTCTGACTATCCACATAAATGAACATCTCCAGAAATTAATCCTCCTTCCCTGTGTTGGTCATTCATTTACTTTGCCTGAGGTTGTCACTAGGAATTTCTGTATGTAAGGCAATGATTTTCAAAAGAGAAGAAACCTTATTTGTCATTACTTAAAAGTGTTATTTAAAAATATGTGTGCCGGTTGGGTGTGGTGGTGCATGCTTGTAATCCCATTACTTGGGAGGCTGAGACAGAAGGATAGCAGGTTCGCGGCCAGCTTCAGCTATTTGGTGAATCCCTCTGCAACTTACTGAGACCCTGTTTCAAAATAAAGAAGAAAAAATGGGGCTGGGAGTGTAGCTCAGAGGTAGAATGCCTCTGGGTTCAATCCCCAGTACCTCAAAAAAAAAAAAAAAAAAAAAAAGTATGTGTGCCTAAGCCAGACATGGTGGCACACACCTGTAATTTCAGTACTTGGGAGGCTGAGACAAGAGAATCGCAGGAGTAAGACCATGTTTAAAAATAAAAATAAAAATAAAAATAAAAAATATTTAAAGGGCTGGGAGGATAGCGCATTGGTAGAATGCCCCTAGTTTCAATCCCAGTACCACAAGAAAATGAATGAATGAATGAAAGAATATGTGCCTAGAATATATAAATAACTCTCAAAACTCAGCAGTTAAAAAAAATTCAATTAGAAAATAGACAAGAGACATTCTACTAAAGAAGATATGTAGATAACAAGCACATGAAAAGATGTTCAAAATCATTATCCTTTAGAGAAATGCAAATTAAAACCACCATGAAAGATTATTGCACCTATCAGAATGGCTAAAATAAAAAATAGTGACAGCACCAAATGCCAGTGAGGATGCAGAGAAATTAGATCATTAATGCATTGCTGGTAGGAATGAAAAATGATAGAGCTCCACTGTTGGCGTTTCCTAAAAACTAAACATGCCACTACCATATGACCCAGCAGTTGCACTTCTGGGCATTTATCCCAGAGAAATGAAGACTTATGTTCACACAAAACCTGTACACAAATGTTTATGGCAGTTTTATTCATATTAGCCTCAAACTGGAAAGAACCCAGATGTCCTTCAACAGGTGGTGGTTCAACAAGCTGTAGTGCGTTCACACCATGGAAGCTGTACAGCAATAGAGAGGAATGAGCTGTTGTGATGGGTAGCCGCACAGATATCTACAGAATTGTGCCGAGTTTAAAAAAAATAAACAACCACAGAGTTATATACTGTATGGTTCCATTCATGTGTGTGCGTGTGTGCGTGTGTGCGTGCGTGCGTGCGTGCGTGTGTGTGTGTGTGTGTTAGAGAGAGAGAGAGAGAGAGATCGCACGCCCAAGGGCATTCTACCTCTGAGCTTCACCCTCAGCCCTTTTTATTTTTGAATAGGGTCTTGTTAAGTTGCTTAGGCTGACCTGGAATCTACAGTCCTCCTGTCTCAACTTCCCAAGTACTGGGATTACAGCCATGGACCACCACACCTGGCCTAATTTTTATTTTTGAAATAGGGTCTCATTAAATTGCTGAGGCTAGCCTCTGACTTTCAATCCTCCTGTCTCTGCTTCCCAAGTCCTAGAATTACATGCATGTACCACTGTACCCGGCTTATATAACATTCTTGAGCTGATAAAACTATAGAAATGAGAGACAGATTAGTGGTTGCCAGGGACTGATGAGAGCTATAAAGGGGCAGGATGAAGGATCCTTGAAAATGTTCCTTTTTTTTTTCAGTACTGGGGATTGAACCCAGGGGCATTCTACCTCCGAGCTACACCCCTAGCTCTGTTTTTTATTCTCTATTTTTGAAACAGGGTCTCACTAAGTTGCAGAGGGCCTTCCCTATTTTAATTATGTGTCAATACCATGGTTGTGATGTTCCATTGTGGTTTAATAAGATATTACTATTAGGAGAAACGGGGTTGAGGACATACCATATGTCTATGTTATTTCTTACAACTGCCTGTGAATCTACAGTTATCTCAAAAATCTTAACATAAAAAAAACAGAAAAGCATATAGTAATATAGAGAGAGAGACTATATTGTGCATGTGTATGAACATTTTATAGTTCCTATGTTCAGGTGGACTACTTATTCAGAGGATGTTGTCCTGGGCTTAGTTTTTCTGTCTTCCACACATCTGTGATAGGACTTGGTCATAGACAGTCATCCCTTTTAAGACATCTCCAAGGTGGTGAGGAACCCAAGAAAAATTACCATGCTGGCCACCACCCCCTTCCATTCTGAAAGCAAGTACCAGTGAAAGCCTTAGAGGAAAGATTGGCAACGAGATCATACGCTGAACAAGGAAGAAATGCAAAGGAGAGGGTAGTTACTCCCCCAATCCTTTCCCCTAACATTCCTCTGCCTCACTGGAGATTGGGATTTAAAGTCGATTATGTGATCATTAGTGTTTTTGGCCTCATAGGACTTTACCATATATCCAGTATGGTGAGCCCCTGTCCAACCACACAGCAAGATGCACTCAGTGTGGGAGAATGAGCAATTGGACACGCCCCACAGAGAGCGCTGATTGTAGCTTTGTCCCTTTGGCAAACCTGAGGTTCAGTAGCTCACCAAACAGGAGGGGTGCGTGCATGATGGACAGGAGGATCATTTACACTGGTGGAGGATGGTGACCACAGAGAATTCATGGCCCTGATTATATGCCAGTGTTTGTTGGATGAATAACTTGCATCCTAATTCTCTGGGGATCACATTTTTCTCCTGGAACTTTTGTAATGTGGTTAAATTGGAAGTCATTCTTTGTTCACCTTTCTAGTGTTGATCTCTCCTCAGAGCATTCTTCCAAGTAGAATGGACAGATGGCATTTGCAGTTAGAACTCTCCGTGTCTCTCCACTTCTCCAAAGACAAGCTTGAAGATGATCAGCACTGAGGAAATCAAATCCATACTTCCGCTGTAGGAGGACTTAGTTCCTTCTGGACTGGGAGTAGTAATTCTAACAATAGTTGCTATTAATATTATCACTTATTATCTTATATGCACTATTGTGTTAGATCTTTTGTATATATAATTTTACTTAATCTTCATGATAACCGTATAAGGAAGGTATCATGTCTCCATTTATTAGATAAAGAGTTAAAGTTCAAATGGGGCTAAATAGTAAATAATTAAGGTGCTCAGTCGTAGGAGAGCCAAGAAGCAGTTGGTGGCCTGATGGGAGATGTCCCCTTTTAGGGTCACACCCAGGCTTAAGTTCTGTTTCTGCCTCTGAATTCTTCTCAGCTATTTGACCTTTAGTCTGTTTCTTAACTTCTTTGAGGTCATAGCATTGTGCCTAGGTGGTGCACATGTAATTCCAGTACTTGGGAGGCTGAGACAGGAGCATAGCAGATTCAAGGCCAGCACACAGTAAGTTGGCAAGACCTTGTTTCAAAATAAAAATAAAATAGGGCTTGGTGTGTAGCTTAAAGGTAGAGTATCCCTGGATTCAATCCCCAGTACTACAGGGAGAAAAAATAAATAAATGTTTCCCAAGAAAAGAAGCAAGAGGTTGAGAGGGAATGGTTAGAAACTTCTCCAAACTTCTGAAACCTCCTGTATCTCCTTTTCTTAGAAAACTTGCCTGTGGGAAGTACAAAGAACCTAAAGTAAAACAACTAGACCTGTTTATTTATGACTTTCCCAAGTTCACCCAACTACTAAGTTCCAAAGCTGAGGAAGTAATTCAGCCCGTTAGTTTGGATGAGATTTACCTCCTAATGCAGTTTGTAAGGAAGGTATAAGACTTAGTCAGAGCTTCTAGTTGTGTGGACTGGAGTGAGTAATTTCATTAATTTGAGCTTTATTTTCCTCACTTGTAAAATAGGGTTAATACCTACCTCCAGGATTACAATGAGAATTAAATGAGATAATGCATAATAATGCACTTAGCCCTATCCTGACACATAGTAAGTGCCAAAAAAGTCTTATCTACTTTGAGTATTTTTTTTTTCCTTAAAATGAGTTTTTGTTTGAACCCAGTGGCATTCTACCTCTGAGCTACAACCACAGCCCTTTTCCTTTTTTTTTTTGCAGTTCTGGGGATTGAACTCAGGGGCATTCTACCTCCAGCTATACCCCTAAGCCCTATTTTTTATTCTTTATTTTGAAACCGAGTCTCACTAAGTTACGGAGTGCCTCACTAGGTAGCTGAGGCTGGCCTCGAACCCGGATTCTCCGGTCTCAGCCTCCCGAATGCTGGGATTACAAGCGTGCGCCACCACGCTCGGCTCTGCCCTTTTCCTTTTTTATTTTGAAAAAGGGTCTTGCTAAGTTGATGAGAGTCTCAGTAACTTGAACTTGCCTCAAACCTGTGATCCTCTTGTCTCAGTCTCCCAAGTACTGGCATTACATCATGCGCCATAGTGCCCAGCTTCTTTAAAACAAATTGTTCCAAGTCAAGTCTATAATCTTATACTTTATTTTTGCATTTAATGTATTCCTTTGTTTCCTTTCTATTTTTGGCTAAAGAGCATTTACAGTCAGTAGGTGCCTTCCAATTAGCAGTATCTAACAGTTGAGGAGGTGAGAGCAAAATGTAGATTTCCTCTGATTCCTGGAACCTCATTCCTCCATACCTGGTAACCAGATGTGCACATTACAGATGGGAATCTAAGATTTACCACTCTAGAAAGAAATCTTCTATTTACCGTGAAAAAAATCAAGAAAAGGGAGGATTGGAATGTCAGGCCCTTTTGTCCTTGGTATTAAGCTTATAGGTCCCCTGCTCTCTTCCTTTTTATCATGTGAGAACAGAAAGCCATGTTTGTCGCCTCCCTTCTGAACCGTGTCATGAGACTAGACAATAACTGCCATGTAGGTTGGTTAATTATGCTGCTTAATTTTATTTAAGGCTTTTGCAAGAATATTTGGATGACCTACCCTTTATTATGTGGTAGAGTGATTAGAATAACTTTTATATTGTGTTGTGGTTTTCTCTTAAGGGCAGTCCTGTTGTGCAGAGATGAATTTGTAATACAAAATGGCAGCACAGTCTATATTTAATTGTACCTGCTGTTCTCATTCATTAGAGTGCAGTCCCCAAGAAATAACTACATAGATATATGGGTTGTCTTTTCATAAGACAATTAAACATAATGAACCAGGGTTGGCAAAGCACCCGGCACGGTGCTGGAAGTTACTAGAATCGGGGTCCTGCTAATGTGTCCTCTGGCTCCTTGTGAACTGACAGAGTAGCTTCCTGGCATTCAAGCAAATAAGGTAATTGCTTTATATAGGGGAAAAGTTAAAGAGAAGTTTACTTCTGCTTCCATTATCACCCAGGAACAGCCACTTGCCACATTTTAGAACTGAACTCACGTTTCCTTAAGAATATTACCATGGCAGCATGGTAGCACATGCTTGTAATCTCAGCACTTGGGAGACTGAGACAGGAGGATCACAACTTAGCAGCCAGCCTCAGCAACTTAGCAAGGCCTTCCGCAACTTAGACCCTGCTTCAAATTTTAAAAAATAGGACTGTAGTTGTAGCTCAGAGGTAGAATGCCCCAGAGTTCGGTACCACAAAATGAAAACAAAATATTCTTACCTTTTTTTTTTTTGGTACTGGAGATTGAACCTAGGGGTGTTCTACCTCTGAGCTACACCTTTGGCCCTTTTTATTTTTTATTTTGAAACAAGGTCTCGCTAAGTTGCTGACACTGGCCTTGAACCTAAGATCCTCCTGTCCCACCCTCTCAAGTACAAGATTACAGGTGTGTGCTACCATGCCTGGCTACCATGCCTAATTTCTAAGAATATTCAGTGAACCTTATACCTGAAAGCGCAGAGTAAATTAAGTATTTTAAACAGAGACCAAAAGGGAGAAGTAGGCACTACCACTAGCACCTGATGTGAATAGGTCACTCAAGAAACAGAGCCCTCAACTGGGCCAGTTTCCTTTCCTCACAGAAAAGGCACGTAGGATGTACATGGTCACAGTTTCCCTTGGAGCTAGTTTTACTGGAAAGTTGCCACGTGGGCCCCTCTTTGGAGCACATGGGGTAGCTCCAACTGTAGTTTTGTGAACAAGCTCTTACTTTATCTGTTTTGAACAGTCCCCTCAACTCCCAGCCAAATCCTGACTGAGGGTTACTCCCTCCCTGCCCCCAATTGTGTTAGGGGGCTGTGTCGGGGGCGGAGGCACCCTTTGTGGAGAGCTGCAGACAGCACGTGCTGTGAGGGCTCTGGTCTTTATTCACCCGCTTCAGCCTGATGTGGCTTATGTGTATTGTTTAATGGCTAATTGATGCAACATGTGTAAAGATACAGTTTCCTGCATGAGGCAGCTATGATACCAATTTCCACAGTGAATTTGGTCAATTCAGTGGAAGAAAAAAAAAAAAAAACCCCAGACAATCCAGCCTGAAATCAGAACAGTTACTGGAGGTTATCGAGGCAGCTCATCTGGAGGTTGGTTGACTGAATTTTTCATGTTTGAACCAGTTGTTTTCATATTTTGTAGTCATAGCCTTTGTCATTTGGGGGAATAATCTTAAATACACAAAAGTGACACTTTAAAACTAGTATGTTTAAGTATTTTCTGTCAAGTTATTCAGAACATCTAGTACATGTCAATTTTGAGAGGAAGTAATAATAAAATCCACTCATTCTAAGTGTATGATTCAGTGAATTTTTAAATAAATTTATAGACTTGTGCAACCATCACCATAATCTACTTTTGGAACATTTCCATCACCCTAAAAGGGAGATGTCATCAAGCCCATTTGCTGTCAGTCCTTGCTCCTGTCCCCAGCCCCAGGGAATACTCAGCTATTTTCTAACTCTACAGATTCGCCTTTTCTGGGCATTTTATATAAATAGAATCATACGATATGAAGTCTTATTCCTAGCCCCTTTCAGGTAGATTAATATTTATGAGGTTGAGCTCTGTTATAGCATGTCTCAGTAGTCCATTCTTTTTTATTGCTGAATAATTAATTATTCCATTTTATGGATATATCACATCTTATCTATCCATTTACTAGTAAAGGGGCATTTGTAACTGTATGTAGTTTGGCACTGTTATAAGTAATGCTAATATTCACATACCAGTCTTTATGTAGTTCTGTTTTCATTTTTCTTAAGTAGATACTTGGGAGTGGAATTAGTGTATGTCCTCTTGTAATCACAATCAATCTATCTACTATAAATTTGTTTTAAAAAGTAAACATTTTACTCTATGACCAGTGTGATTAACTGGTTTTATTTATTTATTTTTTTTTTTCGGTACTGGGGATTGAACTCAGGGGCATCCTACCTCCGAGCTATACCCCCAGCCCTATTTTTTATTCTTTATTTTGAAACCGAGTCTCACTAAGTTGTAGAGTGCCTCACTAGGTAGCTGAGGCTGGCCTCGAACCCGGATCCTCCGGTCTCAGCCTCCCGAATGCTGGGATTATAAGCGTGCGCCACCACGCCCGGCTGATTAACTGGTTTTTATACTGTGTTAAACATACAATAAGATAGTGACCACAAAGCTTATATGGTAAGTTTATGTTTAATTTCTTTTTCTTGAGATGGGGTCTTGCTGTGTTGCCTAGGCTGGCCTTGAATTCCTGGGCTCAAGCGATCCTCCTTCTTCAGCCTCCTGAGCAACTGGGAATATAGGCACACATATGGCTGATGTTTAATTTTAATTTTTATTTTACTTTTATTATTTTATTTTATTTTTGCGGTACTGGAGATGGAACCCAGGGGCATTCTACCTCTGAGCTACGCCCTCAGCCCTATTTTTTTTTATTCTTTATTTTGAAACAGGGTCTCAAGCCGGGTGTGATGGCGCACGCTTGTAATCCCAGCATTTGGGAGGCTGAGACAGCAGGATCCGGGTTCACGACCAGCTTCAGCTACCTATTGAGGCCCTCTGCAACGTACTGAGACCCTGTTTCAAAATAAAGATTAAAAATAGGACTGGGGATGTAGCTTGGAGGTAGGATGCTCCTGAGTTCAATCCCCAATACCGCAAAAAATAAATAAATAAACAGGGTCTCACTAAGTTGCGGAGGGCCTCACTAAGTAGCTGAGGCTGGCCTCCAACCCGGATCCTCCAGTCTCAGCCTCCCAAGTATTGGGATTACAAGCGTGCACCACCACGCCCGGCTGTTTAGTTTTCAAAGACACTTTGAGACTGATTTTTGTTCAAGTATAGGCTTCTGTAGAAAACTACCTACTGTTATCCTCAGGATAGGACAAGGCGTTATTTATTTTTAAATTTTTTCTACTTTTATTGATGCAATATAATTATACATCATAGTGAAATTCAAAGTGATAGATATACATGCACACATCACTTGGTGACAAGGCCATGTTTATAAACTCTGAGCTCATCTAGCTCCTTGATATTTTTCTAATAATCTTCTAAATACTTCACATTATTAGAAAGAACTGCATGGTAACTACCCATTATCTACTTGAACTAATACCACTGCAACTCTGACTCATTATGTCATCATTAAAAATCCCAACTTACTGTGACATCTCACTGATGGAGTGGGAAATATTATGACAAAAGACTCATGATGTGATTGGATAATTGTTAACTCTTCTGCCATCCCAGCTGCCTTTCTGGAAGAAGCCTGCCTTCAGGTGGAGCTGGCACATGGGAAGTTAACCTCGCTTAGCATTTAGGTCTGGTCAAGTATACTAGATGATCCACCTCCTAACTTTCTAGAATGGGAGTCATTGTCATTACCAATTCTACAGAGCAGTAGCTTATAGAACATATATGTATATATATATTGAATATTTTATATTCAAGTCTATAAAAAATGACTTTCCCATTCATTTGATCCATTCAACAATTCATTGAGCACTAGCTATGTGTCAGGTGGTGCTAAAAACACAGCATCACTTTCTGTATTGACACTTTGTCAATATAGAAAGATCAGATATCAGGATACACCAAGATATAATCAGACATCAAGATATCATATACAAGATCAGAGTGATGTCTTCCTGCACTGACAGGGTGGTCTGTTAGTGAGAGCTCAAGGTTGTTTTGAGAATTGAGACTGTGTTTTGCACTGATCATGTAAGCATGGGCGTGTGGTTGCACACATTCATGTGCTCAGAGGTTTAAATGATTTGTCCACTTTCACAGTCCATTCTCAGAGGCTGACTCCAGGTTCTTGGAATAAGTCCATAGGACATTTCCTCAGTGTGATCTGACCAACAAGCACCTATTAATTATTAATTTCTTTCTAAAATGAAAGAAGATGAGGAACATCTAATATTAAAAATGAGTCACTTTGCATGGTACCTTTGTCTCATTTTCTCTAATATGACCTCTTAGTGAACATGGATTAAAAACAAACTTCAAATTAGGAAACACTGAAACATGATTATTTTATACTTAATGCAAAAGGGGATTAAAGTTCATTTGGCTTTCCACTAAAGGCTTATGAGTTGTAATAGAAGAAGCACGTTTTTCTTTAGTGGTATGAAAAGGACCTGTAATTCTAGGCTTCTCCATACCTCATTTGTATTTTCTTTGAGAAAATGTCTCAGTTAAAATCAATGTCTTGCTATTCATTTAAACTCCCCTGCCTTCAATAAAACTAATTGATAAACCCTAATAATTAATGACCTGATTAAACCAAAATGACTTACATCTGCCCTGATGATTCCCACTTATAATCAGTCACTTTAATGACTCATCTTTTCTGCACTTTGCTTACAGAAGAAAGGCTATGATGTTTTAAGTAAGCTGAATGAAAAGATGTATGTCTTCAGTTGCTATTTGTTTTCTACAACTTGATATTGCATTAAAATAAGCATAGATACAACTACCTCCTTAAAAGTAATCTTTCTGCCTAATCAGATGTGCTATTGTATATGGCTTTTGAAAACAAACAAATAAAAATATCAATTCATTTCACCATTCCTGGAGCTATTCTTGAGAGCTGTAGAACCTGCATGTTTTAAATGAAACTTAAAGTAGTAAGTACAGTAGCTACAAAATAGGATTGTTGATATAAGGTAGGATATTATATGCAAGATAAAACAAAGCTTAAATCAATGGAACTACTCTTAGTCCAGCATTTAAAGGGATTCTCTTTGCTTCAAATTCTGCTCCATGAATTCTGATTTAGCTTAACTAAAGTCCTTATAAAATTTATATCCCATCTACCTCTAAAAAGGACTTTGGATGGCTTATGAGATAAAGTCAAAACCATGAGCAAGAGACAAAAATAAAATTGTAAAAAAGAGATACTTCCATTTCTGCCCATGAAGGAATCACTGCTATGAGACTTGCCATCCACCAAAAACAGTTAGGAAACGAAACGAGATATATGAAACCACTGTCTTTGGACAGTGATCCCTGAGAAACAAATGAGGTGAGACCTGTAATCAGCCTTTTTGCCTGGAAACCCAAACAGAGCCAGAGGCCTTACTGACTTAAGAGATAGAGACAGAGTTTGGAGTTCAAGGAGTCCAAAATGCCTTGGATTCACAGAGCAGAGTCCTAGAGAATCAGCAACTATGCAGAGAAAGAACTCTAGAAATTGTATAGAAGATTCCTTGAGTCTTTGATCAAATATCAATCTTTGCATTCATAGGGTGAAACTTTATAAAACTAGACCATGAGCTACTGTTTGGGAAAGAAAATTCCTGGGGAACTAGAAGCCTAATAATTTCCAAGCTTATACAAGGTTGGGAATCTTTTACATATTAAATATATTTAATGTGGAAAGACCTCATTAAATACATTTGGAGCATTCAAGAGAGATTTTTGAAGGACTATGCATTAGTAGCAAAGCTAAACTAGCCCTAGAATAGGAGTTACTCTAAATTCTCCATAAATAAAAGCTCTAAAGTAAGCCTTAAAATGATTCAGCTATCTGCATGTTACTTAACTATATTGCCAGGATCAAGTTCAATGCTTTTTAAAGGATTACAACAAAATCCAATGCTCCGTGATATAAGATTCACAATATCTAGCATCTAAGTAAAAATGAGTAGACAAATAATTTTTCTCTTGATTATGGATGAAAGACCATAACCAGGAGAGGAATCACTTGGTAGAAACAGGACACACACACACACACACACACACACACACACACACACACCAGAAATAATGGACTTACACACAGACTTTAGAATAATTATTATGAATATTATAAATATGCTGAAGGGTTTCAAAGAAAACATGAGCATAATTAATGAGAAAAATAGATGACATAAAAAAGAACCAAGTGGAACATCTAGAGATGAAAAATAAAACATCTGAAATAAATTTCACTTTATAGAATTAATAATGGATTGGATACCACAGAAGAAACAAGTGATCTTGAAGTTAGAAGTATAGAAAGTACACTACAAAATTACTCTTTTTGCTACTAGAGAAAAGAGATTTAAAAATATTAGCCCAGCCAAAGTGACCTTTGAGACTGTATCTAAAAGTCTAGGATGTATGTACAATTGGAATTGAAAAAAAAAAGAGGGAAAAAGTAATTAGAATAAATAATGGCCTAAATCTTTCTAAATTTGGTGAAACTTATAAACCTCCAGATATAAGCAGTTCAGTGAACCCCTATCCCAGATAAACACAAAATCACATCAAAGCACCTCAAAATCAAAACTTTGAAGCCAGTGATTAAAGAGAAAATATTTGGAATATTGAGAGAAAACAACACAGTAAGTAGAGAGGAACATAGATAAGAACAACAGCAGACTTATCAGAAGGTATTCGAGCCAGAAAATAATGAGAGGGTATCTTTAAAATGTTGAAAGAAAAAACTATCGATCCAGAATTCTATATACACTGACTATACTTTCCAAAAATAACAGCTAAGTAAAATATTTTCTCAGACAAAGTTGAAAGAATTCTTTGCCAGTAAACCAGTAAACCAGCATTGTAAAAAATGTTGAAGAAAGTTGTTTAAGTAAAGGAAAAGACACTGGATTTGTACAAAGGAATTAAATGTTTCCAGAAACAGTATACATGTGGATAAATATAAAAGTCTTTCTCATTTTGACATTTCTTTAAAACATAGTTATATAAGCTGGGTGTGGTGGCATGCGCTTGTAATCCCAGTACTTGAGAGGCTGAGACAGGAGGATCACAGGTTTGTGGCCAGCCTCAGCTACTTAGTGAGGCCCTCTGCAACTTAGTGGCACCCTGTTTCAAAAACAAAGAATAAAAAATAGGGCTTGGGGTAGCTTGGAGGTAGAATGCCCCTGGGTTCAACCTCCAGTACCAAAACACAAAAACAAAAACATGTAAAACAACAGCAAAGGTATTGTATTGTGGAACTTCTAATATACATACAGGAAAGATGCATGAGAAAAGTACAAGCGATAGGAGGAAGAAGATATAAATATATTACTGTTAGGTTCTTGTATTATAGATGAAATGCCCTAATATTTGAAGGTAAACTACAAAAAGTTAAAGAAACGTACCATACATTCTAGTACAGTCATACAAACTTTAAATAAATAAAATAATGCTTCAAACAAGGACTGGCAAACATTAGCCTATGGCCAAATATGGCTCTCTGCTTGTTTTTATAAACAAAATTGTATTGGAACATAGCCATGCCCAGTCATCTATTTTGGGTTATGGTTGCTTTTGCATGACAGCAGCAGAATTTGAGTAGTTACAACCAAAACCATATGACTCTCAAAGCCTGAAATATTTATTTTATAACTCTGTGTAGAAAAAGTTTGCCAACTTCTTTCTTAGAAACCAATAGGAAAGATTAATGGAATGCTTATGTTAAAAAAAAAAAAAAAAACTCAACTAATCCAAAAGAAGGCAAGAAATAAAGAAAAAAGGAACAAAGAGCACATAAGGTAAATAGAAGGTACATTTGAACCCAACTATATCAATAATTATACTAAATGTAAATGGTTTAAATACAACAATTAAAAACACATATGTCAGGCTGTTTCAGCCCATGGGGCCGGCTCCCAAGCCTAAGTGGGGTGGTGGCAGCAGCAGCAGGGTACATGGAGGGACATGACTGTCACATAATGGAGGCCAGAAGCAAAGAGAGGGAATAAGGAACATATAGTCTCCAAGGCCACACCCACCCACCTACATTACCACCCAATAAATCCACCCAAATTACTAACCACAAATTTATTCACTGATGAGATTAGAACCATTATTTAATTATTTTACCTCTGAACATTTTTGTACCACCAATACATGAACTTTTCCAGGAACATTCTATATCCAAACCATAGCAATGTACTTCCTTCTTTGGCCAAATTCATGCTTTTTCTGGGTGAGTTTGTTTAGTGGAGGCACCATTCATTCACCATTTGTTCAACAATACTGTCTTCTATACAGACATCATTCTAGATACAGTAGCTGTTGTGACTTAGATATGAAATATCTCTCAGAAAAACTCATGTGTTTGCAATACAGTAATGTTAATAAAAGAAATAAATGAACCAGGGCTCTAACCTTGTCAGTGAATAAATCCATTGATGGATTAGTCATTTGAATGGACCTACTGTGTGGTAACTGTAGGCAGGTAGGATATGGCTAGAGGACGTGGGTTACTAAGAGTAGCCTGAGGACAACAGCTTTCCCTGGTCCCTTCCTCCTCTTGCTCGCTCTCTGCTTCCATGAGATGAACAGCTGTCCTCTATCATGCCCCGCCACCATGATGGACAGCTGTCCTCTACCGTGCCTCGCCACCATGATGGACAGCTGTCCTCTACCGTGCCCTGCCACCATGATGTTTCTGCCTTGGAGTCAGCCAACCATGAACTGAGCCTCTCAAACTGTGACCCAAATAGTTGTTCTTGTCAAGCATTTTGGTCACCACAAAGAGAAAAACTATCTAATACAGTAGCAAACAAAATAGATCAAGTGTACATTCATTGGGCTTCCTTTCAAGAGAAGAGGACCAGGAATTAACAGATTTACATGTAGAGATGCAGGATAGTAACGATGCTAAACGTTAAGAAGAACATTGAGCCAGGAGAAAGGCAGAGGGAGCATCAGGGCTAGGAAGATACTGCTTTCATATTGGCTGGTTGGGAAGTCCTCTTTTAAAAAGGTAATATTTGAGCAGATTCCTAAAGAAGTGAAGGGGCAAGCCATGCATATATGGGGGAGCAGCAGTTGCAGGGATGGGATCCACAAAGCAGGGGCATTGAGCAGGGAGGGGAGTATGAGGCTGAGAGCAGAAGTGAGGAAGCTTGCACAGGGCCCGAGGTGGGGAGACCTTGGAAATTTTAGGCAGAGGAGAGATGTGGTCTTGTTGGGTTTTAAGTGCTCACTTTTAGCTGCTGTATTGAGCATAGCCTATAGTAGAGCGAGCACAAGTGTAGGGAGACCAGTGCAGTAGCTTCGTGGAGGAATGAGTGCATAGCCTGGCAAAAGTGTTTCCTCCTAAAAACATTATGTTGGTTTTACAGTTCTGTTTACTGGGCTTTGGGAGCTATTTTCTTTCAGCCAGTATTTTATTCAAATGCATCTTTTTTTTTTTTTTTTTTTTTTTTTTTTTTGTGGTACTGGGGATTGAACTCAGGGGCGTTCTACCTCGGAGCTATACCCCCAGCCCTATTTTTATTCTTTATTTTGAAACCGAGTCTCACTAAGTTGCAGAGTGCCTCACTAGGTAGCTGAGGCTGGCCACAAACCCGGATGCTCCAGTCTCAGCCTCCTGAATGCTGGGATTACAAGTGTGCACCACCACGCCTGGCTCAAATGCATCTTAAATTGCAACAGCAGCAATAGGAATTATTTCCTAAATATAATGAAATATATGGCTTTTTGAAGGTTGGTTGATTGCCAGTAGGTAATAATACCTTACACTTACAGAGTGTTTGACAGTTTAAAAAGCAGTTCTACATTCAATATTTCATTTCATCCTCACAGTTCTTTTGACACTATGATCTCCCTGCAGAGTTGAAAACTTAATGTCACATGTCAAGTCCAAAGTCACATGCCAACTTTGTGGCTGGGTTAAATGAACTAAAAACCCAGTTCTTCTATCTTCTAGCCTGAATCCATTGACTTTGTTTAAAGAGATCAGTTACATTCAAGTCAGGCCTCAAAATATTACTAGGAAGCTAGTCATGGTGGCATATGCCTATAATCCTAGTATTTGGGAGGCTGAGATAGGAAGGTTGCAGGTTCAAGGCCAGCCTCGGCAATATAGAAAGACTCTCATCAACCTGTTGAGAGTCTGTTTCAAAAAACAAAAACAAAAAATAAGAAAAGGGCTGGGGATATAGCTCAGAGGTAGAATGCCCCTGGGTTCAATCCCCAGTACTACACACACACGCACACACACATGCACACGCACACACACACACATATATATATTAGTGGGAAGAGAGACATTTATATTAACAGATTTAATATGTAGTTTTAAACAACAACAACAACAAAAACAACCATCCAGGCACAGTGGCGCATGCCTGTAATCCTAGTACTTGGGAGGCTGAGACAGGAGGATTGCAGATTTGAGGCCAGCCTCAGCAACTTAGTGAGACCCTGTTTCAAAATAAAAAGTAAAAAGGCTGAGAGTGTAGCTCAGAGGTGGAATACCCCTACCAAAACCCACTACCAAAAACAAAAACAAAAAAAGCCCACTAACTAGTGAGCAATGTACTATGCTTGGAAGAAATACAAAGGTGTTCTTTCCCCATGAACTTATTTCTTGCCATGGTACCTGTAACAGCAAATATATAGTCAAGTGTCAGATGCTCAGTTCCACACAAATGCTACTCAGAGATGCTACAGCAATTCAAAGGACTTTAGTGGCCTGAGGAGTTAGGGCGGCAGGGAGACAGGTACTTTTAGATGAAAGATGGACAGGATTCAATAGTCAGAAAATATGGAGGAAGGGTTTCTAAACCTGGGGCTGGAGGGAGGTGATGAGAACAGCGTGAACAAGGCTGGCGGGGGTGGCAACGGCTCTGACATGCTAATTAGAACAGTCTGGTTGGAACTCAAAGTTTGTTTGAAGATGACGACAGGTCTAGTACTTTTATACTTAAAGTGCTCTGGCCAGCGAGGCTGAGTAGTGAATGCGTGAAAGCCGCACACTAGGCCTGCTGTCAAAAGGCAGAGCTGGAAGCCGGGCGTGGTGGCGCACGCTTGTAATCCCAGCATTTGGGAGGCTGAGACTGGAGGATCCGGGTTCACGGCCAGCCTCAGCTACCTAGTGAGGCACTCTGCAACTTGGTGAGACTTGGTTTCAAAATAAAGAATAAAAAATAGGGCTGGGGGTGTAGCTCAGAGGTAGAATGCCCCTGAGTTCAATCCCCAGTACCACAAAAAAAAAAAAAAAAGGCAGAGCTGGAGAGCTCCATACTGCAGGCAAGGTCTTAAATGCACTTTGCCTTTTCAAATATAGTCTAGCAGTTTTGGTTGTTTTATTTTTCTCTCCCTACTGATCCCCTTAAGTCAAATGTGTGTCTAATTGAAGCTAAATTCTTGCTATTTCTAGCATACCTCATGATTTCCAGGTAGCCCCTTCTAGAAGTTCAAAATACTTGTTCATGAACACTATCTGATGTGGTGGCTGAAGAGGGGTTTGGAGTGTTGATAAACAAGACAGCAGATTGTCTGAAAGAAAAATAACTCAAAGTTGAGAGCTCATAATGAGAATTAGATTTGGAAAATAAGGCCAGGCTCTTAAGTAAATCTAAGATTTGTTCCGGTTCAGCCAACATTTATTGTCTGTGGTAGCCGTCTGTGATGTGCTGTGCTCATTGCTGGGCACCATTGAAAGCATGTGTTCTTAAGGGGTGGGTCGGGTCATGTCAGGCGATATTTAACTTCCTCTTTAAGGAGAGAAATGATGTGGTGACTTAAGGTTTAATATGGTGGTGGTATAAGAATTACATTGAAATCAGGAAACATGGAGGTTGAAAGACTAGTTGGTAAAGAATTTATGCCTGCCATGGCATACCAACTTGAATTCCAAGGGAGAGTCCTCAAACCAGGTTATGGTGTATGTCACCTGAGGGGCATGCCCCAGAGAACATGTTCTATAGTTAATCCTTCACCACTGAAACACAATCATTGACATGAAATGATACTTTGTGCTCATGGTGTGAATGGTTTCCATTCATTTATTCACTCATGTGTTCAGCAAGTATTTATGAAGCACTTACTGTATGCCTGCCTCTCTTCCAGGGACTCAGGAACAGTAAGTAGTCAGTATGAGCAAAGTCCTTACCTTCATGAAGTTTATGTTCTAGTGCCAGTCAGGTGACACCAAGTGAGCTGCAGTGTGAGAAAGTGTCTGGCACGTTGCCTGTCGCGTAGCCTGTCACATAGTCAGCAGGGTTTAATAGCTGTCAGTTATTGAGTTTGAACTTGAAATTTGAATTAAATACCAATGGTTGGCAAGATACTTTGTTGAGGTATCTTTTTGCAAGCTGGAAGGTTGGGGGAGATTAACTCATTTGCAGATTATTTTTTAAATGTTACATCAAAAATTATGTCTCCTATTCAGATTTGGGCTAGTTAAGGTTAGACACTGTATTAAATATAACCAGTTGTCTGTTCTGGGCCACTTTTGCCATTAAAGAGAAAGTGTTGAAGCAGGTGCTGCTGCTCACCATCAAAAGCGGGGTGCTAAGCCGGGCGTGGTGGCGCACGCTTGTAATCCCAGCATTCGGGAGGCTGAGACCTGAGGATCCGGGTTCGCGGCCAGCCTCAGCTACCTAGTGAGGCACTCCGCAACTTAGTGAGACTCGGTTTCAAAATAAAGAATAAAAAATAGGGCTGGGGGTATAGCTCGGAGGTAGAATGCCCCAGAGTTCAATCCCCAGTACCGAAAAAAAAAAAAAAAAAAA
Organism: Graphiurus murinus; assembly: GCA_004027655.1. NCBI lineage: Eukaryota > Metazoa > Chordata > Mammalia > Rodentia > Gliridae > Graphiurus > Graphiurus murinus. The sequence continues at coordinate 42,817 of PVLC010002204.1, read as the reverse complement.
AAAAAAAGCGGGGTGCTCTTGCCCTGCTCAGATGGTCTTTGTGGGCTCCCCTAATTCCAGAAAAGGCTCATTGTTAGTGTAGTTGCTTCACAGAAACCCTTTGTGTGGTTACTTACCATGGACTGCTTTGGCAAAAGCTACATCAGTTCTTTTGTTAACTCTAACAGCAGTCAAAACAATGTGAGGGAAGAAAAGGATACATGAAACAAAGACTGAGGAGCCTGTGCATGCGTTCGCCAACACACATCTTTTAGGTCAATTTCTGAGCAGCATGTGAAGTAGCAGTTGTCCCTTAAACATAGGAAAAAGCAATAGTGCCTTCATTTTCTCATTTCCCTCAGATATGACCTGTTACCAGCGACATACATGATGAACAAGTGATTTTTTTTTTCCTTTTTGACTTCTCTTTGGCCTTCCTGTCTTTTAGATGGGGGTGGGGGGCAGTTTGTCGGTTACACAATTAGAGTAAAGCTAATCCTTTTTGTGCAAATTCTTTGTATGAAAATTATATTTTGTTATCTATCTACTTTTCTGAAAGGCCAGGTATGGATGATGTGTGTGTTTACTGTTGTTGGAAACAAAGATTGGATTCGACTTTCACTTGAAATAAATCCTTGCTTCTCTAGACATCAGAAATGGTTAGAAGTGGGGGAGTTAGGACCTTACATTTCGCCTCCAGATAAAATGCTTTGCATTAAATTTGTGATTGGAATTTTGGATGAGCAGATGATGTCATCTCTGCAATGTGGTATGTTGTATGTGTGTGCTTTTAAAAACAAGCACCATCAATACAGAATTACTTACATGGGCTTTTCTGGTTCTTTTTTAGATGTGAAGCCCTCCAATATGCTAGTAAACACCAGGGGACAAGTCAAGCTGTGTGATTTTGGAGTGAGCACTCAGGTGGGTCTCCTTCCTCCCAGTGTATTCTCTCCTCTGTAGCATCCACTTTTTATTTTGAGTCTACTCTCTGGATTGAAAAATCACCTAGCTGCCAGACAAACAGAAACTCTGCATCTTTTCCTCGGCTGGGAGTGTGTTATTCATTTTTAATCTCGAAGCGAGTTTCCTTCATCAGAATATGATTGTTCATTGTTTAATGACAGTAAAAACTGCTGATATTGTAATTACTACTTACGAATAGCAAACTTCATTGATATGCAGCTTTGATATGAAAGCGTTCAGGCCAGACAAAAGGGAGGGCAGAGTAGGAGCTGTGCCTGGGGAGTCCAACTGGCCCACAATAAAAATTAATATTGGGAGCAACAATGGTGGAGGGCCATTACAATGTGCAGCACAAATTTTAATTAATTTCCATTTTGGGCCTCCCCTGAGAACCCCGGTGATAGTGACCCACGAGCGTGCTGCGATGTTGATTTGAATTGCAGCCACCTTTACTCCCAGCCAAACACGAAGACCAAAGCGGAGGTCATCATTGTATTATGAGTTGTCAAAGTCTGTTATCCCTCCAGCGTATTTAGCGTTCGTTTCATTCTAGCAATGCATGGGGCTTCATTCACATCTTGAGCCATCTGACTAAAAAATGAATGTGTTCAAATTCTCCTTCAAATTGACTTTTTATATCAGGCGGGTTTGGGGTACTAAAGCGATAAGCATCCTGCTTAAGTGAATTGTTTAAGGTTATCTGCTATAAACTGTAATGCTGTGCTTGTTTAAATCCCATTCAAAAGAAAAGAGAGATTTAATCATTTTTAATGCCTTTGTAGATAAATTTGTTCCCTTTTACATAATTTTTAGTTGATTTATAGGAATGATGATTGTAGGTTAAATGAGGAATAATTGCCCATTTTATTTCCACATTATCTTTATATTGTTCTAACAGACTGTTTTGTCTCATAGCTGGTGAATTCTATAGCCAAGACGTATGTTGGAACAAATGCTTATATGGCGGTAAGTGAGCTTATGCAAAAATAACATTTAAAACCAACATCTTTATCTTTATGTACTTGGTAATGTATAATTCTTGAATTAATTCCACATCTTCAGCCTAGCAGATCATAAATTACAAAGTCAATCCAAGTCATGATCCAATTTTTAAATCTTTCCAAAAGACACGAGGGTTTATATAGGAACTATCAACTCATCTGACTTTGTTGACTTAACTGATCAGTTCAAGTGTGAAATTGCTGAGTTTTGAAGTTTAATCCTACAGAAAAATTGCACCTTATAGCATTTTGGCTACTTTTCCACGTTGCTTATTTAATTAACCCTAAACTATGCCAGGATGTCAGTCAATAAGATTGGTTGTTTTTTCCAGGAATAAAAACATGCTTTGTCACCAGATCAAAATTAAAATACTGATGTAGCCAAATTTTATTTATGGGTCTCTGAATGTAAGATTAGCAGTCAATTCTCTTTAGAACTTGTATCTCTGTATTTTGTTTAGTTGTTGGATTCATGCCTATTGTGAGATAACTTACTTAGTTTCACTGAAATAAATTTGTCAAGAATGAAAAGTAGGAGCACAAAGCTGTTTCTAAGCCAATGTGACTTGGCTTAGAACTCTTTTTCTTACTTTTTGAATAAGGAAAGTTACTTGTGTCCATAAAATGTTTATTGGTCTCCATAATTACTCCAAGAGCGGGAGGGGGAAAGCCAAGCAAGAAGCTTATCTAGTATCATTTTTGGAGCAAAGTTTTTGTTTTAACATTTTAGGATTAATTTTTATAACAGGACTTCTAGATTACTTAAGTACTCCCTTTCATTCTTGATAGCTTCTGTTTATATATCATGGAGTTAAACAATTTTAATATGGATAGAACCATGAATCTCAATCTCAATAATCATTGTTCACGTACTATCTTGATTATAAGAGTTTAAATGGATAGAACCTTGGATCTTATCTTCAGAATAATGCAAAGATATCAGAATAGTTCATTTTGTTTGGCACCATTTTTAAGGAGTATTTATGTTTTTTGCTTTTATAAGAAATGGGGGGAGGGCGTGGGTTATCCTTTGAAGTCATCGTATCTGTTTTTATAAAACATAATCTCTTTCCTGGTCCCACCAGGTTGGATAAGGTTGGTGGGCCACCTTTGTATTTAGCAAAGCCCTGCTGGTGCTACAATGTTAGTCTTTGAGAGGATATGAAACACTGATTTCAAATAAGTGTGTGCATGTGTGTGTGTGAAGCAACTTCTCAGCTACCCATCGTGTTCTTAGTAGCTTTAAATTGCTCTAATAATTAAATTGCATTATATTTGAATGTATAAATCCAGATTACAGTCATCTTTCCCAGGTGTACATTAAAGAAATTACTTTTTTTCCTCGTTGTTTATGGATGAATGTGATGCGTCCATCTGCTAATTGAAAATGTGAGGATTAAAATTATGAAACGTTAGCTCAGATTGGCAAAGCTGAAATTGCTTTGCTTCTTGGGTGAGTGAATTCTAGTCGTCAACTTCGTAGTTCAAGCTTTAAAAAAATATAAGCTACCTGGGAAGAAAACAATGATGGCCAGATAGTGAAAGCGTCACTTAATTGAGTGGGTTCTTGTGGCCACATACTCTCCTAGATTGTGTGAGATCAAAGGTTGGGGGTGAGGGACATGGAAATACCTAGAGCACTGTATTACTCTGAGATGGGTCTCTTGAGGGAGTAGGGCTGAGCTTTCTGGGAGTTTTTTGTTGTTTTTAACCACAACTGGCTCTCATTTTAGCTGATCTGCTTTATAATTTTGATTTCCACATGGAGATCTATGCCAGGTATTAGCAAACTGCAGCTCTTAGGCCTATGTTTGTGAGTAAAGTTTTATTGGAATGTGGCCACAGCCTTTCGCTTATGTGTTTGATATGACCGCAGGAGCAGAGCTGAGTAGTTGTGACAGTGGCAACAGAGAGCATATGGCTAGCCAAGTAAAAAACATTAACTGTCTGGCCCTTTGCAGAAAAAAATTTGCCAGCCCCTACTCTTGCCAGTGAAGGCCTTATCTGAAACTGAGTACCTTCAATTAATCAACCAGTATTCACTGAGTACGTTTTCTGCTATTAGTCAGGTACCATGGAACTGCTCTATGATCCAGGCACGATTGGGTGAAATAGGAAGCATGCCCTCATGTATGGCAGCATTTTGTGTGACATAATAAAGACTTAAGTTGTACCAAACATATGCTTAGAAAATAAAAAGACATCCAGAGTACATGTTTGATGGTTCAAACAGAATGTGAAAGGGGCATTTATAAAAGAGAGATTTCTGGGTGTGGTGGTACATGCCTGTCATCCCCGTACTTGGGAAGCTGAGACAAGAGGATCACAGGTTCAAGGGCAGCCTCAGCAATGTAGCAAGACTCTCAGCAACTGAGTGTGGACTTGATTCAGAACAAAACAAAAAAGGGCTGAGTGTGTAGCTCAGAGGTAGAATGTCCCTGGTTCAATCCCCCGTGTCACAAAAGAGAGATCACTGTGGAAGGATGAGCAGAGACTCAGAAATGGAAGGCAGTAAGAGTAGAGAGGTAGAGTGGAGGACAAATAATAAATTGTGGGAATATATCATTAGAGACCATCTGATATAATGGTGGAATACCATTGTTTAACATCCATTTTTCTCACTTTGTATTCATACATACTTCTGTACATTGGTAATAACAATAATAATAATAATAATAGCTAACATGTAATTAGCACCACATGCCAATCATTCTTCTAAGCTCTTACATATATTAACTCTTTAAATCCTCACAATAACCCTATGAAGTGGATAATACTATTATTCTCATCTTGCAGATGAGGAAGTTGAGGTAAAAGGAGTCATGTGACTGTAGAGTCGGTTTCAAACACAGGTGATCTGCCTCAGAGACTTGCTCTAATTTACTGTGTTCTCACTATATCAAAATTACTTATGTGTTTTTCCCAGGCTAGATTGTGAACTTCTCAGTCTAGATTATTCTTTTCACTCTCTATACCTGTCATTCATATAGTGCCCAATGAATGAATTACTTATGTGTATGTGTTTGGGGGGGGACGGGTCTGGGGATTGAACCCATGGGGGTTCTACCTCTGAGCTACACCCCCAGCCCTATTTTTAAAAATTTCTTATTTTGAAATAAAGTCTTTCTAAGTTACTGCACACTGGCCTCTAACCTATGATCCTCCTTGAAGGTCTCAGCCTCCCAAGTACTTGGATTACAGGCATGCACCACCACACCTGGCTTCTCACCTTGCTGTTTTTAAGAATGGGCCAGGGCTTTTGTTTTGTTTTGTTTTTCTCTTCACTTAAACCTCATTACAGAGGTGCTTTAGATGAGAGCTGTCTTTTTCGTTTTCTACTGTTGACAGCTGTCCACATGAGAAAGTAACCCCAGCTTTAAGTGTTTACAAAATATCCATCACAGATCCTCCATCAGTGTTACACCTGGTAGTTGATTTTGTTTTGCTTTGAGGGGAGAAGACAGGGGAGGCCACTTTGGATTCAACTAAGATAAGACTAAGGGTTGGAATATAGCTCAGTGGCACAAGGCCCAGTACTCCTAAGTAAATAAGTAAATAAATAATGTGACATGCTTTAAATTAAGTGGCCTCAGGCCATCAAATCCTGGCTCCATAAATTCAGAATGTATTGGGGCTCATCTTGTACCTAAGTCAGTTGCAGCGGCCTGGGCATATTTGCAAGTCCCCATGTATCTAATGCATTCTTTTCTTTCTTTCTTTTTTTTTTTTTTTTTTTTTTTTTTGGTACAGGGGATTGCATCCAGAGCTACTCACCCAGTCTATTGTTATTGTTATTATTATTGTTGTTGTTGTTATTGTTGTTGTTTTGAAATGGTTTAACTAGGTTGCTCTGGCTGGTCTTGAATTTGCGATCCTCCTATCTCAGCCTTCCCACTACTGGGATTACAGGCATGCACAACCATGCCTAGTTTGCCTTATGCATTCTATAGACTAGTCCCATGGAGCTTGCTGCCTGATTTCTCTGAGTGTTCTTCTCAAGCAGTGCAGCACAACAGTAATCTTGTTTCATTAGCTTATTGAAAGAATAATTTCTCCTGCGAGAGGTTGTCAGAATCTTATCCTTGAGGAGTTCTCTTATTTGCCACCTGGTATCTGTGAACATTAGCACTTTTTCTATTTAATTTAATTTTCCATGCTTTATTTTCAGGTCTTGGTTTGCATTTGTTTCAGTAGTTCAGCAGGCAAATGTGATGAATGTGTTTAATCTCATTGTCGATCCTGCCAAAATATTTCGTATATGGGTTCCACTTATGTCAGTGTGTTTATTTCTTCTGTATTCTGGATGAAATACTATGTATTGATAACTATCAGCCAATGAAAAGAAGACATGGAAAGAGGAAGAAAAAAGACCAAGGAATAAAGCAACATTTGATTCTTTAACACTTCTAGTGGGTTGTTTTGTGTGTGTGTGTGTGTGTGTGTGTGTGTGTGTGTGGTGTTTTACTGGGGATTGAACCCTGAAGCATTCTACCTCTGAGCTATACCCCCACTGCTATTTTACTTTTTATTTTGAAACAGGGTCTTGCTAAGTTACTGAAGCTGGCCTTGAACCTGTGACCCTCCTATCTCAGCCTCCAAGTGCTGGGGTTACAGGTGTGTACCACCACACCCAAAGTTGATTCTAGTGGCTTTTAAGAGTTTCATCTTGGGGGAAGGGAAACACCCTAATGCATATGATGTACTTTCATAAACATCAAAGTCAATCACTAAACTGAACTTGAGAAGGAAGAAGGAGGGGGGGAAATGGGGCGGGAATGGGGAAGGGTTAAATGAGAGATGTGTGCCTTTACCAGCTTGTACCTAACAAAGATGTATGATTACAATGCACCAATAAAAAAAAAGATTTTCATCTTTGCTATAAGTTCTTGATGGACATGAATAGTAGTAATGTATGGGGGAGTGATATTAGTATTCTCCAAGGAACTGAATTACTAAGTTCATTCTTAAAACTAAATGTGCAGTGAGCATGAATTGCCTGCTATCAGTCAGACTCTGAGTGCATACCCACTACGTACCAGCTGTGGTGCAGGGCATGAGATAAATAAGATGTTCTCTTTGCCTCTTAGGGAAATGGACTCTTCTAACAACGTGATAAATAAATTTTAAAGATAGGAACAGCATTTTTATGAAGTGCAGCGGCAGGAATTCTTAATTCTACTTCAAGAATGGAGAAAGGTTGCTCAGAGATGGCTCTTACACAGAGCCTGTACAAGATAATAGCTTCTTAGCAGAGAAGAGGAAGACAGGCCTAAAAGGTTGCCTTTGCAGGGAAGAGGGAAATCTCTAGTGGCCAGAGATGAATGTACCAAAGAATCACCCAGAGAAGATGTTTTTTAAAATGAATATCCCCAGGCCCCCCAGAGATTCTGACTCGAGAGGTTCATTTGTGGTAAGCACCACAACAGGTCCGTGAAGGCTGCTCCAAAGACTGCATCTTCAGGAACACTCACCAAATTAAGACTAGCATTTGGCTCTTCTGACATCTAGTTGTAGGGACAGTTTGGCACACTGGAAAAAACTGTATTTTTTCAGTCAGACATAAGCAGGTCTGAATCCTGGCCCTGTTCCTGCACAGTACATTTACGTAATGTTAATCCACAGCTCTAGCTTTGGACAAGTCATTTATTAAGCCTCAGTGTTTGCATCTGTAAAGTGAAGCCAGTCACATCTATCTTGGCAAGATTGTTGTCACGTGTGGAAGATGCAAAGCACCTAGCCCAACGTCTGGTACTAGTAGGTGATCATTAAATCATAGCTGTTACTATCCTTGTTATATGGTGGATGCTGCATTTCGTAATGGTTAGAAGTGTAAACTAAACCTCTCTATGCCTCATTCTCCTCATCTGGTAAGTGGCAATGATAATAATACCAATCCCAGATGGATATGTGTGAATCTGAAATGAGACATACATAAAAAGCACTTTAAACAATGCGTCACACGTGGAAATTCTTTCCTAAATGCACATGGTGAGGTTGTTGTTGATGATGGTGATGATGACAGCAGTAATGTTACTCCCATAACCAGGTGGCCAGTTCTGGATGAATACATCCTAGCTCCTGTTGAACCAGCTTAAACTGGATCATGGGATATGGTCCCAGCCCTGCCATGAATAGCTCTATAACCTTGAGCAACTAATTCACCTTTGCAAGACCTCAGTTTCTCTTCTTCATTTGTTCATGTGTTCTAAGTATTCCACCAAATGCCAAATCCTAGAAGGATAGATGAGGAAGCACCCACTCAGTATAAAATTATTCTTGTCGAACAGAGTGTGTATGTAGCAGCTTTCTAGACCAGTCATTTACTGCACAGGTTGAGTGGAGGACCAAGCATCTCAAGTGGATCTTTCAAACTGTTCCTTGACTCATAGTAAAACAAAAGCAAAGCCAAAAACCCAATAAGTGGAATAAAACATTGACCAGTGGGTGAATCTAGGAAAAGGAAATATGGGCATTATTTGTACTTGTCTTATCCTTTCCACTCCCCTCTAAGTTTGAAGTTATCTCCAAATTTAAAAAAAACTTAAAAATTTCCTAAACTCCAGTCTTTGAGACCACCATCAAAATGCAAATAAGTGAAATTATTATATAATTTTGTGTAATTTGTCACTCCGTGATTTAAACTGCTAGATTTGGAGAGAGAAGACTTAGGCTCAAGTCTTAGCTCATTTGCTAGCTTAGGTCATTGACCAAATTAATTCACTACTTGGAGTCTTAATTTTGTTCATCTGTAAAATAAGAATAATAGCCTTTCTCTCAGGGATTGTGTAGGAGGGTTCAGTGGAAAAAAGTATGCATTTGAAATTATTTTGCTATACATAAAATGCTGTGCAAATGTTGGTAACTCCCTACCTTAGCTGAGCTCATGTTCAGTGTATGTGTTTTCTGGAGTAACTTAACTCATAAACCCCTTCTGCTTTCTTACAGCCTGAAAGAATTTCAGGGGAGCAGTATGGGATCCATTCTGATGTCTGGAGCTTAGGAATCTCTTTCATGGAGGTATGCTGTTGTTGCTTACAACTAGACATTTCTGTGCTCATATGTTCCATCAGGAAGACTAGTGATTTTAAAAGAATAAAGTAAACTAATCCTTCAGTGTCCTATGTACATGTGTACATGTTGGACTCTAAAGTCCACATTGTGATATTCTTGTGTGGCTTATGAACTGAGACTGGGTTATTTTAAAGCACTGTTTCCCACAAGAAAAACATAAAGTGCTTATTAAGAATACAGGCTCTCCCCCACATACAAATAATGCAAGTTCTCCAACTGCATACAAGACCAGTTAAATCCCAGTCTCTTAAGAATGGGCATGCTTACCATGTTCCTGAGGTGATCCTTATGCATACAAAATCTGGAGAACTTTTGTTCTAAAAGAAGGATTCCAGAAAAATGCTATGTGATTGTAGCCTTGTTGAAATGCATATATAATGCCCTAAAGTGATTATTTTAAAGGCACAGGCCTACTCATTTGGATGTATAAGTTCTATAAAAAAGGTGTCTTGTTTCAATATTGTCATATCACAGGTATGTGTGGGGTGGGGATGCTCTGATACAATGAGGGCATGTAAGCAGCATCATTTTATATCTTTACTCTTTATTGCTGTATTTAGAATGGACTTTATCTTAGTGTGCTAGGTGCAGGACTACTTGCTGAGGTTTTTGTAAAATGATCATATATCTTATATTAGAAGGATCTGTGGCTTAATTTGAATTACAATAGTATAAAATGTAGGTACTCACTAGTGCTTCAAGAATTTTTTCTCAGTTATATTCATACAGATAAAGGAAGACTTTTTAAAAAATAGAAAAGACTCTAAATGAGACCATAGAGTTGCAATCACAATTTTATCACCTTTCTTTTTTTTAGTCAAATACTTTTTCTGTGATTGTTGTAATGCATGAATGCCATTGTATTTGTAAGGATCTATTTTTAGACTCAGTTCACCTGCATGATAGAAAGAAAGCAAAAATAAGGTGTTCAATGTTTATTAAACCATATTCTTCTATTTCTTCACAAAAAGGAATCTAAGAAGGAATACAATATATGTGCACCAGCTAAGAGGTTAGCCATAGTGGTGGGCAGATCTCAAGACTGAGTCTCCCAACATAATCCTGAAGGGCTTGTTCTATTAGCCTGTCTCAGAGGAAGGTAGTCCTTTTGATTTGTGGGACTCAGACCTTCCCATAATATCATTTCCCTTTGTATATTTTAAAGTGTTGTCACTGATTGTGTTTTATAAATGACCATACGTAGTGTAGAATAATTGAAAGACTACATGGTGTGGAGATGAAAATCCCAGGCTGGGGATAGAAGACCTAGATTACAGTTCCAACTTTGCTACTAATTTCCTGCATGACCCTCACCTAGCCACTGCTCCCCACTGGGCCTCATTTCCTTCATCTGTAAAATAAGATCTCTATTCCCCTTTCCAGACTGACATTCTGCACCTCCACTGCTGCTCATTCTCCTGTTGTCTTTCCTTAACTTTCATGGAACAACTGTAGAGCTATGTGACTGAGACAGGGGTATACCCTGGCATGGAATAATCCACAGAGGCAGGTTTCATATTTAGGGCACATTTAGATATTCGCCATGCCGCCCTTCTCTGTTCACCTTTGCATTCTTGTCTTGACTCCTGCTGTGCCTGCCACATGGGCAGTGGGGGTGATGAGGGGACACTCAAGCCTTGGCTCTCTTGGAGTATGTTCAGTGAGGGATGGGGAATGAGGGCAAGGACAGAAAACAAATTAGTAATGAAGTATGTAGCTTGTCAGGTGGTTTTGAGTCCTGTGGAGGAAAGAAAAGCAGACAATCCTCTAATAATGTACCTTTGGAGAAGTGTATGTGGTTCCGCGGATGGAACCCAGGGGCATTCTACCTCCGAGGTACACTCTCAGCCCTATTTTTTATTCTTTATTTTGAAACAGGATCTCACTAAGTTGTGGAGGGCCTAGCTAAGTAGCTGAGACTGGCCAGGAACCTGCGATCCTCCTGTCTCAGCCTCCCAAGTATTGGTATTACAGGCCTGTGCTACTATGCCCTACACAATAGCATTTTAAAATCTGAGGAACATATTGCATTCTGAAGCATAGCATTTTCAAAGAATTACTTTCCTTCTATTTATTTTCACTTTCCAATATCTCCTTTCTAAATATGGACTTTACAAAGTAGAAATTCATTCATTCAGTCAGTAATTTTTACTTAAGCAGTTGCCGTGGAACAGGCCCTGGAGAGTGGGGCACACACAGCTGAGAAGAGCCCACCTCTTAGCCCGGTGTGGTGGCACACTTGTAACCCCAGTACTTAGGAGGCTGAGACAATAGAATTGCAGGTTCAAGGCCAGCCTCAGCAACTTAGCAAGATCCTATCTCGAAATAAAAAATATAAAGGACTGGGGGTATATCTTAGAAGTAGAGTGCCCTTAAGTTTGATCTCTAGTTCCCCTCACCCCAAAAAGCCCACCTCTGGTACAGAAGAAAGATGTCTGAATCCCAGAACAGCATGAGAGGTGAGAAGTTTCAGTACAGCTATTTATGAAGGACTCAGCCATGGGGGCGGGGGTGGCAGGGAGTATAAAGGAATTGACTCTGAATGAGGTTGTTCTTGAAGGGAGCTTGCTACTAGGAGAAAGAGGGAAAAGACAGAGATGCCTCCCCATGGCCCAGCACACGCTAAGGTGGATCCTAGTATTCCAAAGTGGACAGAGTCTCCCCTAACACAGTTTCCCTATCTACTTGTGGACAGACCTTTCTCAGAGTGTTTTGAGTCAACCAGTTTCTTCCCTTAGGAACCTGTGGTCAAGACAAAATTGGATAAAAATATAGGAAACTGAACAAAGGATTTTCCCCAAATTACCCAAGAATTAAATAGACACAAGGGGTGAAGCAGAGTTCCCTCCTCCTTCTCCTCCTTTTTGCACCTTTTGCCCAGTTCCATAAACTCTCCCTCCGAGGTTTGTGATGCCAGGATCAGAAGGTTGCCTTCACTATTTTACACTCCTAAAATAGTAAGGTTCATCCTTTCCAGCCTTATTCCTGTTAATATGCTGTCACAGAGTCCTTAGGGACTCATAACAAGGCCTCTCGCCACATCCTTTCATAAAAGATGATGCCACATGCCTCTAAAAAAAGTCACTGACAGGTACATTTGTGTCTCAAGCAAAGAATCTTAAATATCCAACTGTCTTTTATCCAAGGACTGAAGCACTCCCTTCTCCACTGTGCTCAGCACCCCCTCTGTTCATGGGGTAGTGTAAGTCTCCTCCAGGATTTCTGTCAGCTTTATGAAGTATTTGGAATGGGCAAAAGTAGCGTAAAGATGGAAAATACCCTTCAGAAAGGGAACAGTGAGATGATTCAGCCTGAGGAGAACATGGCCACTCACTAGATGGGAAGGATTTGAACCCTTTCTATATGGTGTATTTGGTTTTCCAAGTGCATCTTTAAATGTGCTGTGGTTCTCCTCTTGTGGGTTAGTTATGGAGCCAAATAAGTGTGGGGCTTGTGTAGGCTCACTTTGTAATGGGGAAAGAAACCCACATGGAATTGCAGTTCTTCCTTGAAATGTCACAAGCATCAACGTGGTGTGCCTGTCATCCCAGCTACTCAGGAGGCTGAGGCAGGGAGATGACAAGTTTCAGGCCAACCTGGGCAACTTAGTGAGACCCTGTCTCAAAATAAAAAATAAAAAGGGTGTAGCTCAGTGCAGAGTGCCCCTGGGCTTAATTTCTAGTGGGAGGGAGGGGGTAGAGAATCTGTGGAAATGCAAAAAGAAAAGGAGAAAGAAATGAAGAAGTGAGACCCAGTAACGAGGATACGAAATTCCTGAACTAGGACTAACTGAGCATTAATCCTTTCCCAGAATGTTTGTTTGCCTCTTCTAGAAGGCTCTCCCTGGTTGATTTGACTGTGTCATTTTTAGGATTGTTCACTCTGGTAGGTGCTACTCAGTTCTTCAACACTAAACTTTAAAATAAAAATTAACTTGACTGATAATAATTTTACCAAGATTCCTAATCTCACAGGAAGTTCAGTGTTTATCTCTTCTCCTAGAGAATGGCTTGAAGAAAGTCTTACTCTTGTTTTTTTACTAGTTATTTACTCCATTCAAATTTTTGCGTAATTTGAGCCATAACATAAATCCGTAGGTGGGAGGTGAAGAATCGTCTGTCCAAAAGCTGGATTTTAAGATGGCCCTCATGGAGTCAGGAAATAAGTCAGCAGACACCCTCCTCCAGCCTTGTGTTTTTACTGCACCCAGGATGATGTACCCTTATTAAAAATGCACCAGAGCCAAGCACAGTGGCACATGCCTATAATCCAATACTTGGGAGGCTGAGACAGGAGGATTGCAGGTTCAAGGCCAGCCTCCGAAACTTAGCGAGGCCCTCAGCAACTTAGTGAAATCCTGTTTCAAAATAAAATAGACTAGAGGTATAGTTCAGACATAGGATACCCCTGGGTTCAATCCCCAGTACAACAAAGGAAAAAAAAAAAAAAAGTGCCAGGCCTGCAATGCTGTTGTTCTCACTGAGCATGCTCTTCAAGTGCAAGTCTTGGTTTACAATTCTATCTGGCGGGTTATTATAAACCTTACCAGGGCTGGCGGTGAATACTCTCCATCTTTAGCATGCACATTTGCTCTTTTCACTTGGAGCCTCGCTCTCTCCGCCTTTGTCTCTTTACACCAGTCTCCTGAGTCCGAGGCACAGAGCAGTCTGGTGCGATGCGCTTGGTTAATTGGTGTGTCGTCTAGTCCTGCGAGGCCCCTCTTGAGCATGATCACTGTTTTATTGAAGTGGTTTGAATGATGTGTTAAATGATGAAAGCGAGGACCATGGCTTAGAAAAATGTCTCCAGATAGGTGAAGACGTATTCAGAGACACACGGTCATTGTCATCAGAGTGACACCATCTCCTGAGGATTTGTATCAGTTCTATTGTTTTTGACAAAAGGAAGTTTTCTTGAGTTTTCGAATTACCTTTAAAAAATAAATCCATGGATTAGAATGTTGTCTTCTGTATATGGAATGCCATTTTTCTTCATCTCTCCAAGATACAATTTAAATGCCCATCCTTCACAATGCCATCTTTGATCTCTCCACCTGAAAGCGATATCCTCCTTTTCCACTTCCCTCTACATCTGGCTTGTGCATTTCCCACCTGTAGTGTAGTAATTTATATGGAATTCAAATCAGATTCTCTCATGACCGCCTACATTATCTAGTATAATCCCCGGACCTTCGTGGGTACTCAAAAAATCTTTTTAGCTCAATATTTCCTTACTTTTATAATGGTTTCAAATTAGTTTCTGAGCCGGGCGTGATGGCGCACGCTTGTAATCCCAGCATTTGGGAGGCTGAGACTGGAGGATCCGGGTTCGAGGCCAGCCTCAGCTACCTAGTGAGGCACTCCGCAACTTAGTGAGACCTGGTTTCAAAATAAAGAATAAAATAGGGCTGAGGGTATAGCTCGGAGGTAGAATGCCCTTGAGTTCAATCCCCAGTACTGAAAAAAAAAGAAAAGAAAAGAAATAGTTTCTGAAAATAAAGATCAGAGTTTAAAATTTCATGGAGCCTTTAACATAAGCATCCATAAGTGTTTACAGAATAGATCACAAATGTTTTGCATGTGAAGAAGAGCTTTCTCTTTGCCAAAGAAACAGACACAGATTCAAAGTCCACCTCAAGCAGTGTAAACTTTGGCACCTAAGCTATGTCACTTACTCTCTCTGGGCCTCTGTTCACTCATCTTCAAATGAGGTCTCTTCTTCAGATAAATATAGTAACACTTTTTTAAAAGCAGAATTGGAATGTTTTCAATATTTAAGGTTCTTTTATAATGAGAATAACATTTTATAACACTTTGATTTAACAGTAGTAACCCCATAAAGTTACTTAAAGAACTAGACTTCTCTTTGAAATAACAACTTACAGCATCTTATAAGTATCAAGTGCTTACCAAGTAATAAGAATTATGGGGCATTATCTAGACTTGATTCCTGCCTCCAAATGTATAGAAGAATCCATTCCACTCCCTAAAAAAAACAAAAGCCCACCCAGAGACACAGCTGTCCCTCTGGGACTCCAGCTACGGCTTTGCTTCCATTCTAGCCCCTCACTGACTGTCAGCCTGGTCTGAGGGGTGACGGGTGGCTCTGGATGCTCCATAAGCAGCTGCTCTGGGCTCTTCTAGACCATAAAAACATGGCACTTAGTGTGATTCACTCAGATACTGATATTTTCTCCTATTCTTTTTAAAAATTATTTTCAAGATGTGAGTAGAAGTTGAATATTACAGTAATATGTTCTGTCTTCTGCTCTAATTAGTGAAATGTTTCACCTGTTGATCAGAAGTTTCTGCTGAAAACCATCGAAGGGTCCAAAGACAAATTAAATGTCTGTGGAAGATAGTTTAGGAAAGTGGGGAGGAGGTGGTTCTGGAATCCTTGTCATGGGTCCTCCTTCACTTCTGTTGAAGAACAAGGAAGAAAAGAATAGGCAACCATTTCTATCACTCATTCTCCCACTTTTACTCCCCTTTCTCTTTACTAGATTTTTTACTCTGTGTGTGTGTGTGTGTGTGTGTGTGTGTGTGTGTGTGTGTGTGTGTGTCTGTCTGTGTCTAAAATTTGGTGTAACTTGCTGCAGAAAGGAGTTGTTAAAATGACCTTTGGCGGATGATGGATTGACTCATTCAGTCCTTTGCAAGGTTTGTGAAGGGATCCAGCTGTCTCAGATTACCATGCCTAAATGTGCATTTTCCAGGGTTGTCAGTGATCATAGCAGACGTGAAGCTGGCAGACAAAGTGCAGTGTTTCCCACTGAATGCAGCGCTGTTGATCCTGCTGTGTGCTCAAGCTGCTGGGACAACCATGAGTGACAAAACAAGGTGGGGCAGGTGCTCGCAGTCCCAGCTAAGCACGCTAGTATTTGATTGGATTTCAGTCCGATTTTCAGGTTTTTTCCAACAGAACATGCCCACATCATGTATATACACAAACACACTGAATTTGGAATTTTAAAAAACACTGAGTCCACAAAGAATCTTTTTTTTTTTTTTTTTTTTTTTGGTGTTTCTGGGGATTGAACTGAGGGGCAATCTAGCTCTGAGCTACATCCCTTTTTATTTTTTTGTTTCAAAACAGAATCTCACTAAGTTGCTTGAGAGTCTCACTAAGTTGCTGAGGCTGTCCTTGAACCTGCACTCTTCCTGTCTCAGCCTCCCAAGTATTGGGATTACAGGTGTGTGCCACCACACCCAGCTCACAAAGTCTTGATATGAGGAATAAAGAGAAGGTAACACTGGCAGTTGATAGCCCATCTTTATGTGTTTGAAGGATTGTCAGTAGAAGAAGCAAGCTGTTGTTTTATGAGCTTTCTGAAGCTAAAAAAAAAAAAGTGCTATGGCATTCTATTCAATATAAAGAATTTTCTCTCTTTTTTTTTTTTTTTTTTTTTTTTTTTTGCGGTACTGGGGATGGAACCTGAGGGCATTCTACCCTGAGCTACACCCCCAGCCTTATTTTTTATTCTTTATTTTGAAACAGGGTCTCACTAAGTTGTGGAGTGCCTCACTAGGTAGCTGAGGCTGGCCACAAACCTGGATCATCTGGTCTCAGCCTCCCAAATGCTGGGATTATAAGCATGTACCACCACGCCCGGCTAGTATATAAAGAATTTTCTAATGGAGAAGTCCCAGTACTTTTTCTGCCTAATAGTGGAATCATCTGCCTTTAAAAGTAAAAATGTTTCTTCCCAGTGGAAGCATCTACCTGTAAAAGTAAAAATGTGCCATCCCTGAGGACATTTAAGTAGGGACTGAATGACCACTTGACTCAGATTTTTCTTAGAAGAAATTCCTTGTAGAAAAAAAGGTATAAAGTTAGGCAAGATACAGTCATTTATTTGTTTAGTTGTCCAGCAAATATTTGCTGAGTGCTTACTATGTGGCAGGCCCCATAGTGGTCACTAGGGACCCTATTGGAACAAAATTAACAAAATCTCTGCTTCATTGGAGCTCACATTTTAAAGAGAGATGCTTGACAATTGTCACTTGTTAAACACAAATCAACAGGATGATATGCTATGGTTAACTGAATGGTGTGGAATTACTTTTAGGAGGCTGAAGCAGGAGGATTGCTGGTTCGAGGACAAGCCTCAACAACTTGGTGAGACCCCATTTCAACATAAATAAAAAAGACTGGCAGTGCAGCTTAGAGGTAGACTGCCCCTGGGGTCAATCCCCAGTACCCCAAACAAACAAAAACCTAAAAACTAAATAATGAGAAAGAACTGGTCTTCTAGTGACATATGTCAATTCCATGAGTCTGTGTTAATTTTGGAGACTTTGTGGTGGTAAAAAACGTCTCTTAGAATTCTCTCAATACTTAAAACTAGTGACCTAGAATTGATTTTTAAAATCTTCTTGAAGATCCTGCTGACCATATTACATACTTAATAATAACTTCAACATTTTTCTACAGCATTTATTTAGGGAATTCTTTTACACACCTCATCTTATATTTAGAAACTAGGTTTCTTTGTTTTTGGTTTTGTTTTGGGGATTTTTTGTTTTATTTTGTTTTGTTTTTGTGGTGCTGGGGATGGAACCCAGTGACATTTTACCTCTGCACTACACCCCCAGACCTATTTTTATTTTTTATTTTAAAACAGGGTTGTGCGTCACCATGCCTGGCTGAAACTAGTTTTTTTGTTTTGTTTTTTGTTTGTTTGTTTTTTAACTAAAGAAAGACTATAGAACTTGGTAAATCACTGTCCTTACCAGTGAGGAGAAAACTGGACTCCAGAGAAGAGAAGGAATGTGCCTGTGTGTGCTGCACGCACCTCGCAGCCTGCGCTGTGCAGTAGAGGACTGGAATCGAGGTCTTCTAATGTGAAGTCTTGTGCTCTTTCCTCTCTCAAGCTATTGACATCCTCTTGCTCAATGTCATTCTAACAACACAACACTTTACATGTATGTAACACTTAACAAAGCCATTCAATATTCACCAGCTCATTTAAGCTTCTCCCCACTGTGAGGAGGAATGACTGAAAAAATGAGTAATATGAGGCATCAAAGGTTGTTCCACCGTATGAGCTTCAAAGCTCCCATTTTGCAAATGAGGAAACTGAGATTCAGAGAACAGTCAAGTGACTGGACCTGGTGGTGCAAGCAGTCAAGTGTCCTGACCCACAGATTACAGGCTGCTTCTTCCAGTATGCTACAGAAAGACAGGAGATCAAGGAGTTTGCAAAAAACAGATGCATAGTAAATGCACATGAACAGGAGATTAGATAAAGGAAAAGGCAGGCTTATTGTGGCTCTGCTAGTCAGTCCACGCTGCTTTTCATAGGATTACACCTTACACTCTCCTGATAGCCGGTTCAACTTTTATTATGTTTTGGAAATGTGCCTCTTGTCTTTCAGAAACCAAGGCCAGTATATTTCTAAAACACAAAAATTAACCTAATCTTCATTATGTCTACTATCATAGGAATGAGTAAATTAGAATTCTGCCTAATTGGTAAATATTTATCCATTGCTACCTTGTGATATTATAAGAGTACAAACTCTGCCCCTAGGGCTCCTTGACCAGTGGGAAGAAAGAGACGTAACAGAGCAACAGACACTCACAGACCTGGGCTACATGACGCTGACCAGTGTCAGGGGAAGCCTTTCAGTTATCAAACTGCTTAATAAACCACCCCAAGTTCATGGCTTAAAACAGCAGTTTCTTTATTCAGGAATCCTAGCAGGGCAGATCCGTTCCACACAGAGTCAAGGGCCTCTCTCGAGGTTGCAGTCTTGTGGTTAAGAGTGAAAGATCCAAGATGGCTTAACCTGCATGTGTGGTGCCTGGTGGAGGCCAGGAGAGGCACAGGACATGTCTGGTCCTTCTCGTGGTCTTGCTCTCTTGCTCACAATGCTCTTTCCTTTTCTCCTTCCTCATGGCTGGTTGAAGCTTCCTGGTGCTCTGTGCTGCAATGGTAAAAAATGCTCATCTCTTAAGGCTCAACCTGAGAAATTACACAGGATCACTCCACTTTCTGCCACTCTCTGTTGATCACAGCATATGCTCTTGCTGAGGAAGTAACAAGGTCACATTGTAAAAGAGCAAAAGGTAGATTCTGTTAAGACCATCTCAGGAAACACAGTACACCTTAGAAGGCTTTCTGACGTGGTGGTGTCCGCGCTGAGTTTTGATGGGCAGGTGGATTTGGAGGACAGTGCCCCAGCCTGGTAGCAACACAGACCAAAGCCAGGAATGTGAGCTCATCACCTGACTGAGACTCTCTTGACTTTGAAATCTCTAGAAATAGAAGTGTAGACTAGACCCCAGCCCTGATGTTTTCTCAGAATACCCACAGCTGCATAACTCTAAAGATCAATTCAGAGATGGAGGCCCACAGAACGAGGTCTCTAAGAGAGTTGTCATGATTAAAGCTTCCCACTGTCAGAGGACACAGGTCAGCATTACATGAGTATCTTAAAGGGTATCATTCTTAGTTCTTATTATGAGGATTCAAGTAGTTAACAAATTAAGCATACAGGATGGGTTTGGAGGCATTTGACTCTAATCTTTTCCCTTTTTGCTGCCTGTGTGTGTGTGTGTGTGTGTGTGTGTGTGAGAGAGAGAGAGAGAGAGAGAGAGAGAGAGAGAGAGAGAGAGAAAGAAACTGGAGATTGAACCCAGGGGCATTCTGCCTCTGAGCTACACTCCCAGCCCTATTTTATTTTTTACTTTGAAACAAGGTCTCACTAATTTGCTGAGAGCCTCACTAAATTGCTTAGGCTTGCCTTAAACCTGCAATCCTCCTATCTCAGCCTACTAAGTACTGGGATAACAGACATTGGCCACCATGCCCATCTCCCTTTAGTCTTTAATAAGAAGTAAATCATCTGAATCATAATGCTGAAATATGGGGAAATAGTAGGTACTGACCATTCTATTCAGTGATGCATAAACAAGATACCTTGTCAGTTAAGGCTGTCAACACTAATACTAAAAAGGTTGTGTACCATGTTCATTAAAGTATTGTAGCACAGAAACACCCAACCCATGCATCACCAGGCTGACCAGGCTTGAGGAGTTATCATCACCATCAAGGGATCTATCAGAATCAACTCATGCTCATTGTCAGCCTACTGCAAATACTATTTCTGATGTGATGGAGAACATTAAAGTTCATAGTTTAAGTTTTGTCCTTAAACAAGTTAAAATTTTCCAGGCATTGGAGACACAGGAAGACATAGAATACTACGAGCTATTACCAAGAAAGGAATGATAGAGGTGGCGAATGATATGAATTTGTCCACATAAATGTGACCAGACTATTCCTGGGACAAAAGGGGAAAAGACAGAGGAGCAATGTGAGCCAAGTCCTGAAAAGACAGATAGGCTGGAGCTCTGTCTACTCATCTGTTGCACCATTGCAGATTCCAGATAGGAAAGCTACCCTCCTCGATGTTACATTCAGAGCTCTGCAGACATTTGAAGAACATTGATTTTTCTACTAAAAAAGTAAAATGCTTGTTTTCATCCATTATGACTGAACTTTATCTCTCTTTAATTCAGTCTCTCACTGAATCTCTCCTCTAATGCACAGAAGGCCATCAAAAGAGACCTTTGCATTTGTTTTTAAGTGACTTTTAGAAATCTAGTTATATACCCAGATATTTTAATTAGCATTTCTCTGAGTCAAACTACTGATGAAAATCAACATGGAACCATTAGAGTATCTAAAAAGCTACAACAGTGGCTCATTTAAAATGGAGGGTTTGTTCCCCCCTCCCGCCCTTTTTTTTAAATTTAGCAATTAGCTGCCTCATATTTGATGGCCTAGTTGAAATTATATGTTGCCCTTAAACATAGTATTCAGACAAAAAGTAAAAAGTTGTTCACCCAGAGTTTTGGTCTAATGTACATGCTCGCGCACACGCACACGCACACATGCACGCACACATAAAAATATACTCTCTTTTAAGGGGAAAAAAGGAAAGTGATGCAAACAAAATAGCATAATGGAAGAAGAAAGGGAATTATGTGTTTCAGGACAGCAGGATTAGGAAGACCAAGCAACGTTTAAAGATTCAAAACAATAGCATTTAGCATGAAATCTACTTTTCATCATCCTTACCCAGCCATCAGAATGAAGAAAGACAGTGTCCAGCTGTAGCAGTAGTTTGGTAGCAGGAGAATTAGAAGTAAAGGTAGTAGTGCCTGAGGGGTGGGTCATGAATTAATAATTGCTATGTGGCGGATGAGCCCCGTCAGAAGAGCTGAAAATGAGGAAGTTGCCTTGCAGAGCGCTATCAATCACTCAGTGACCATAACTTCCAGTAATTAGTGTATTTTATGGGCCTTTGCTTCAGTGGCTCGAAAGCACATATGCTCCAGTCACAGCTAAACTTTGCCGGAGTAATATTCCAGGATGATTTATCCTCCTGCTGCACTGGGACATAACCCTATATTAGGTGAAGATTGTGAACTAAGCTGCAATAAAGTGTAAGTTTAGGTACAGTTTGCCCAGGTTGAGACCTCAATGCATCATGCTTTTCAGCATTCATGGTTTAGGCTACAGCAGGCAATCATTTTTAACAGTGAAACAAATAAAGCAATTAAAGGAACAGCATTAGGATATTGTACTTGTGAATTACTGTTGCCCTCTTCCCGCTTAAGCGTCCACTGTAATAAGCTCATTTCTAATTAAAAAAAAAAACCCTCTGTATTAGGAACATTTATTTGTAATGCTGTCTTTTCTCCATTATTATTAGCAATCTAGGATAGAATGCAGGACCCTCTGAATGATAGTGAAGTGCTTGATTTATTTCTTTGCTACTGCATTTGGGCTCCTTAAGTTAAAATGAATTTGTATCAGTAGATTGTGGTGAAGATGAGTAGTTCTTTTTGAAAAGTTGGCACATGTGAAGGATCACAACCTGGGAACCTCACATTTAGGCTCTTTCTACTCAAAGAGGGAAAATGTTATTTACACGCTCTCAGGAGTACTCGGCACTTTCCATACAGGAATAATGAGTTATTTGCAGTAGTTCACCCACTGCACTGGAAGTCTCCGGGGCCTTTGCTGACAGCGTCCTTTGCCATTGCCAAAACATCTGCAGAGCCAAGCATCATAGTAATTTAACAAGCTTTGCCACCAACTTACAGTATGACCTTGGGCAAATTAATTAAGCTTCTGTTTCCTCCATTGGGCCATAATTCTGTTTATGTTAAAAAGAAATCCTTAGAGTTTGCAGGAAAGTGTTGTGTGAAAATAAGTATAAGCCAGGTATGGTGACACAAGCCTGTAATCCCAGCTATTTAGGAGACCCAGGCAGAAGGATCACAAGTTCAAAGCCAGCCTGGACAACTTAGTGAGATCCCGTCTCAAAATAAAAAAGTAGAAAGAGGTGAGGTTGTAGCTCAGTGGTAGAATACTCCTAGGTTCAATCCCCCATAAAAAAAAAAAGAAAAGTATAAATTGAATAAGGAAAATATGTGCATGGCTCCACTGTAGTTTCTTGCGAGTTAAATATTTCTACACTACTTTTAATGATGATGCTTTTCAATTTCCTTAAATAGATACCAGTGATAAGCTAATTTCACCAAGCATAGATAGAAAGGTGTACACCATTTGATTCTTTCATTACATTTATTATGCCATCTTTAATTTTCAATGTATTATAATATACAAGTTAAACAATAATAGTAAAACAAACTAATTGTCTTTAATTAAAGTGAATTAGGTTTTGATTTTAATATATTTGCTGTAGTGAAAACTGATAATGTGGAGGTCCCAGAGGTTATTAGGGCGTATTTCTGTTAGGCCTGATGGTGTTAGTAATAACCCTCTTCCTCATAGTTCTAGACATGAACAAATATGTCACTTCATCAGTCTCTGTTACTCGCACTTATGCCCCTCCGCAGGGGTTGCAGATTCCACAAGTTATCAGCTAATGGCGTTATACATTAAAAATTGAAGCTTTCCTCACTCCGAGGCCTTTCAAGGCTTTGTTCTTAAGCCCTAGACACTTTGGAGTGCAGCTGCAAACTATAGGCAGAAGATTAAATTAATTTGTAACTCTTTTTTTTTTTTTTTTTGGTCCTGCATTACTAAATCCTCCACATTTAATTGAAACCCTACTTCAAGACGCTTTGTGTTTCTGTGTTCTTTGTTGTCAGTTTAACCTCCAAAGCACTTTAACACTGGTAAATTGCTGTTATATCCTTTGGATTGTTTTTAAACCATTCAGTAAGAGGACAGCGAAATTGATACATGGGAAGAAAAGTAAAATCTTAGGGTAGATTTTTAGGTATTTAATATTTATTATGGTTCTTCACCGGCATGGTTTCAGATGATTTAAACTCTTTCTCGAGGACTGTGTAAATTGGTCTTGGGATGAAATCTCACCTAGGGAATTTTATATAATCCAGTAGTTAAGTCTGATTTTTTAAAGTTTCCCTGTGTCTGAATTTTCCAAAGTGGCTGCTGCATTTCTATGAAATGAAGGTTTAACTGCAGTATACAATCTAAATGCAAAATCCTTAGATGGAAATTTAATTGTGTAAAATGTGCACAAGGTAATTAAGAACAAATTTTAGAATACTTCAGACTATAATATCTTCCTTCAGCTAGATCACTGGCTATATTGAAAATGCTTATTTTCAATTTGCAGTTATACAGAGAAACATAGAATATGTCTAAATTAAGAAAAACCCAGTGCTCTTCAGTGTAACTGTACATTTAAAACTGTTTCCATTACATCGTTGATATTCTAAGTAGGCAGCTTGATCTCCAAAAACTGTCCTGAGTTTGTCCTGCACTGCTTTCTGTCTACACTATATGTTTTCTCCTTATCAATTATAATTTTATGACAATAATCATTTTTAGTATCAGCAAAAGTCATTTTATTACTTTATAAATAAATAGCTTCTGTCCTAACTTCTGGTGAAAATAGAAAAGTCTCTATCATGCAGTTGTTATGTATTTGCAGTTGTTATGATTACGTAGACACACATACATGCCCAAATGTATGTTATTTAAGTTACGAAATCCAACATATTCAAATGCTGCAAACTCAAGAGCAGTTCATAGATTATGGTAACCAGATTTTCATTTGGTTAACCATAAGATCAATAAGATGACACTAGCATCTTATTGCAGTGACATGTTAGCTGTTTGCTGTTATTTAAATGTATTCCCAACTGGTAACCACTTTCACAGCCTTCTTTTTCTGTCTTTTACATAATAAATGTCCCACAACAAGTATTCAGCAGCTTGCTGAATCTTAAGTATTTGGAATTAAAGTGCACTTTTTTATTTAACATTAAACAGAATCCTCTCCCTCCCTCCTGTCTACCCCCCAAAAATAAATAAAGCTTTTCCAAATCTTTTACAATGTGAGCCGCTCCCCTCCTGGGAATGAAAACGATGTGTGCCTCTTGATGAATGGCTGGCACTTATGTGGGTCCACATTTTTCAATATGTTTTTTTTAAAACTGGACTTAAGCTGCCTATACTTAAATGCTGCTTTTGTGAAGATGATAAAGAGAGCAAAGCCTTCTATTGGCTTAGCCCTAATCTGTTTGCTTTGTTGCAATTCTTTCTTCCCCCCTTTACTTTAACTGTTAACCTATTTATAAATCTAAATCTACATGCAAAGGTCATTGGTTGGCTGAACTTAAACCATTTTACTCAGTAAATTTAATTAAGAAAATACAGTGCAACTCATAAGCAAATGAGTTTTTTCCTAGTTTTAAACCAAACCACCCTCTTGAGTGCTGATTGCCTTGCCCGACCCCTGGTGATACAGAAACAGGCAAAATTAAAAAGGACATTAAAGCTTCATTAAATCTGAAACACATTTAGTACAGTGACATATCTGCAGGCCATTTCAGAGAAGATTACATACTCTCTTTTGTAAGTTTCCTAATTTATAATACCTTGACAATAAAAACTGGGGAAATGCAAGTAGATTAATAGACCAGTAGGGGTAAAAGATACAGAATGGCCCCGGGTCTGTCTGTCTCTAAAATATTCACTCAGCCTGTGTGCTCCCTCTCCCCATAAGGGTTCTGTGTTTATTTTGGCTTTTGACAGTCTCATGAAGAACCTGTTTTTTATGCAGCTATGTCTGCTAATGTCTGCTAAGAGCCTTTTCTCCTTTGTACCTTGTAACAGAGTCTTACCTGCCAATAAGACAGATAGTTGGAACATAAGCACTGCAGTTGCTTTAGACCTAGAAGGAGAAGGACACATATGGAAGGCAGGCAGGGTCTATTGGGGCCTGGAAATGACTGCTCTTGGTGCAGACTCAGAGTGCCGCTGTCTGTGTTCACTAGTGTAGAATTGGAATACTTGGCCTGGTGCTGTAGTAGCCAGTGGTGACACTCTGAGAGAGCTGCTTTTGCAGTCCAACTACTGGTCAAGGTCAACATCAAGG
Source organism: Graphiurus murinus (assembly GCA_004027655.1). Classification (NCBI taxonomy): domain Eukaryota; kingdom Metazoa; phylum Chordata; class Mammalia; order Rodentia; family Gliridae; genus Graphiurus; species Graphiurus murinus. The sequence continues at coordinate 17,406 of PVLC010002204.1, read as the reverse complement.
AACTGCCCTCTATTCTGTAACTCCAAGGAAGCCACACCTGCAAGATGTCCTAGAAGTAGTCCTTCCAGCTAGGATGTGTTCCACAGGGTGTCAGGAAAATACATGAAAAGCAGCCAAGCCAGACTCAAGAATGATGCATTCACCAGATCAAGCACTGCCACCTGTTCCCAAGCAGACTGGGACAGAGAGGTCCCCACTGACCAGCTGCACTGAATTTTCTCCCTGTTCTCCTGCATGATGATATCTTACAGAGCAAATGAATGACATTAGCCATCCTCATTTACCTTGTACCAGTTGTAACAGAGGCGCCAAGTAGAGGAGTGCACACTCCCAGTCAGCCAGAGCCTGGCCTCTCCAGAGACAGAGATGACTAGAGAATTCAGGCTTTGTGTGGAAATGGGAAGAATTCATATTTTCACCTTACCTACTCTTTTTTTCTTTCTTGTGATACTGGGAATTGAACTCAGGTGCATTCTACCTCTGAGCTAAACCCCCAACCTTTTTTTTTTTTTTTTTTTTCGGTACCAAGGATTGAACCCAGGGGCATTCTACCTCCAAGCTACACTCCCAGCCGTATTTTTTATTCTTTATTTTGAAACAGGGTCTCACTAAGTTGCGGAGGGCCTCACTAAGTAGGTTGACCACGAACCCATGATCTTCCTGTCTCAGCCTCCCAAGTACTGGGATTACAAGCAAGTGCTACCATGCCCAGTTTACCTACTCTTTTTAAGCCTTCTGTTTATCATTTCTTAATTCTTTAAACTGCAAGGACCAATGGCCAGTGTTGGCACTTACTATCCAATTTAGATCTTGATGGTAAGTGTGGCGGGCAAACTTCTGCCTACGTGGGGACAGAATTCTTTCTTCCATGGGCCCTAATGATATATTCAGCATACACCCAAATGAGTCATACATCACCTGTAGAAGGGCTTGAGACAGAATGTTCTAAATATTTTCCAGTAGCTATTAAGCTGCTAGCTTTCTTAAGTCAGAGAACCTCCTCTTTCTGTTTCTAACTCCAAATAGAAGTGTATGCAAGCCGGGCGTGGTGGCGCACGCTTGTAATCCCAGCATTCGGGAGGCTGAGACCAGAGGATCCAGGTTCAAGGCCAGCCTCAGCTACCTAGTGAGGCCCTCTGCAATTTAGTGAGACCTGGTTTCAAAATAAAGAATAAAAAATAGGGCCGGGGGTGTAGCTCAGAGGTAGAATGGCCCTGAGTTCAATCCCCAGTACCGCAAAAAAAAAAAAAAAGTGTATGCAAAAGATATCATCCACAGGTCATGTGACGACAGGTGGCAGCTTTTGGTGAGCAGTCACCTGTTGGATCAGTACAGAATGGTGCCAATGCCTGGACACCACAGTGACCCCTCCTGAATAAGTGTGCACACTCTCATTGGCCATAAACATACCATATTGTCAAAATGTAGGGCAGACTTACAGCCTGCATTGGCTGGGGGTGGAGTGGGAACAGCAGAGAGCTGAACCCCTTCCCTTCCTGACGAGTAACAGTCCACAGACAACAAACATAATCACACAGAACTCAGAAAGCAATTTAGGTGAACATCCACACTTCCTTTTCTTCACCCTATTTTGTAATGTTTTTATTATTTATACATAAAAGAATTTATCATATCTGTCAAATGAAATAATGATAGTATAACTTTATATTTTGAAAATCCATAGACAAGCTGGGTGTGGTGTCACACACTTGTAATCCCAGTACTTGGGAGGCTGAGACAGGAGGATCGCAGGTTTGTAGCCAGCCTCAGCTACTTGGTGAAGCCCTCTGCAACTTAGTGAGACTCTGTTTCAAAGAATAAAAAATAGGGCTGGTGGTGTAGCTTGGAGGTAGAATGCCCCTGGGTTCAATCCTTAGTACCACAAAAAAAAAAAAAAGAAAGAAAGAAAATCCATATATATATCAATGTATATCTTGTATACAAGATATGAGTATAAGGTAATGACACTAGGCATTCCAGAATACATACACACACACACACACACACACACACACACACACACACACACACACACACACAATGGGTGTTCACCCTGTAAGGTTACCACATTGCTGTGGTTCAAACTGATTTTAGAGCTTTGGAAACCTCAGCACCCTCATATCTATCCTTAGTAACAAAATATTTATTCTTTGTAGGTAGATTTGGGTTTTGGTAGTATCTGTAGATAATTTATATGCTAGTCTACAAATATAACTTACATGATCGAAAAGCTGAGGAGTATAATTTTAAATCCAAGACACAATTCTAACAAAGTAGGCATTCTGTTACATGAAATGATTCTAAACACAGTTCCAAAAGAGATCAGAAATGTTTAAACAATGTTAGTGTCTTTGAAATAAGTGTACAACTTTGCAAGATCTAGAAGGGCAGTATAATATGTTGTAAAGAACACTGGATTAGGTCACAAGTCTTGGGATCAGTGCCTTGGTTTCCACTGATTAACTGGAAGCTCCTTCATGAGTCTTTGGGATGCTGATCTGTGAAGTAGAATTATGCTCTCTCAGAAGCATTCTAGCTTTAAAATTCCAGGATGTTGTGATTCTACTTTGAAAGAGGCTACAGATCCATATGAAGGGTGTCAGGACTGAGGATGAGCCATATTATGTTGCCGGGTTTTGCCATTATTTTCTTTAAATAGGTTATAGTGTATTTGATAAATTTGATTTTACTATAGTGTATCAAACCTATTCTCGACTGAATCATTTTGCTTTTACAGGTGAGGTTCCAAAGACCCAAATTAAGTGACTAGCCCAGAAACAGAGAATAGATAATGAATCAACCTAAACCACAAGCTCTGGGGATTCACTTTCCCAATTTCAGACTTAGACTACAGTTCCAACTTCACAGCCCTAAAATGGCCATTTCCTCTATAGCAGTGACTTTTCCAACTATGGATAGAAAATGAATGAAGAAACTTAACAAGAGTATGGAAATAATGGCAGAGTTTCAGTTTCATAATATGACCCATTCCCCACTTCCTACAACCCTTCATTTACACTTGTAACTGAAAACTCTACAGCACAGTGGGGTAGGAACAATGAGATGGTCCATCTTACTAGAGGAAAAGCCAACACAGTTTTATATCTGTCTAGAAGAAACAGTCGCACACATGTAAATGTGAATAATGCCCACGGAGCTGAGAATGTTCCTAAGAGAAACCACATAAGGGTAATGTTTAGTTATTAAAATTAGAATATTTTATCAGGGATGCAGCATTATCTGTTGAAAATGTCCATTCTAAATACAGCTCATAATGTAATTACAGCAATAATTTAGTTTGTGCATTCGAGATTGTAAGCTTTTATATATTTGCTAGATACAGTTTTGAAATTTAGTACTTGTCTGTCTTAAGGAGATCTGCCCTGCATGCAAATCTATAACTAGACAAATATTATTTCCTTTCCCAGCTTGCTCTTGGGAGGTTTCCATATCCTCAGGTAAGATTGTTCATTACTGCCGTTTGCCACTGTGACATTCATTCCTATGTATGAAGATGCAGGGAGCAATTGTGAACATTTGAGCCACATACAAATAAATCTGTCCTGTTAAATTGAAAAGTGGTATCTTAAAGGAGTCATTTAGAAGTCTTTATTGATTTTTGATTTTTTTAAACTCCAGACTTTTTTCCTCTTTGTTAAAGAGCCATCACCGTGTTCTTCCTTTGTGTAATGTTCGAGATGTTTTTCCCTGGTCCTGGCCCAGTACCATGTGCTCATATTGAGGTTGGAGGAGGGGCCCAGCCTTTTCTTGATACCATTTCCCAGCTATTCAATTCAATTAAAATTATTTGCGTTAAAGAATTATTATTATTTTTTTGGCTAGGCAAATAGCTCCCCCCCATTTTATGTGAGTGTGATTTTGAACGTATTCATTTTAGATTTTGCTCCTTCTTATCCACATTTCTAACAGACTTTATTTTACTAGCATTGCTGATTTTAATCTTTATAATTTCCTTAAAATTTTTATTTTAGAAGGATGCTAAAATTTAAAATATAAAGCTATTTTGTGGTTTGAAAACAATTCCCCAGTGTGTGGAGGGAAATAAGTGAAATGTCTGGAGGGATGAAAAATGAATGGTTTGACTATTTTCCTCTGGTTGAGGCTCACTGTTTTTCTGGCACTATGGTCTGTACAGGCCAAAGTGCCTGGAGGCATGTCTGATTTAAAGGTGGTGTTGGTCTCTGCTCTTTAAGCATCTATTAACTTGCTATTATTATGCAAATAAGTGTTGTATTACACATACTAATTTATGCATGGTTAGATTATGCAGATGCATCACAAACATGGTTATTGAATAATAGGAGGGGGCTCATTCTCTCTACCATCTTTATAAGCCATTTTAAGCACATTCTCCGGGCACCCATGTGGACATTTAAAGAGCCTTCTCTGACTGAAATGTCTCTTTTGTATCCTTTTTCCTTCACAGTTAAAGTCATCAGATAAGTGGAAGAGAAATCACAGAAGTTGTTAGGTTCAAGGGTGTTAGTCTCACTTTTCAAAATTGTAAGCTTCTTTGTTTAAACATAATCTTTTCTCTATAGAGCAAATGTGAAATGTCCTCTCTTGGCATGCACACTAGCATTTAGTGAGATTTCAGTGTATGCAGCCTTGCTGCTTAGCTCTAGGTAGTCTATCAAATTAAAATCACATTTTCAGGATTTATAGCTCATTAGAATATTTATCTTGGTAAGCCTCTCATTCTGTCAGTAATTTTTAAGCAATTCACTGGCCGGTTTATGTAATCCTGTAATTTTTGAAAATGAACAGAGGAGGCCCTATACAATATAATCTCTCAAACAAATCTTGGTAGCAAATTTGAATGCCAGCTAATAAAAATTCCAACAGTTGAAAGTGTAGCTATATTCTTGCAATTCCTGGCATCTAGAGCAACTATTCAGCGATATTTAGTGAGTCATGGGTTTAAGAAGGTGATTGCCCTTGCACTTGACAGGTGGAGCACTGGAAGGCCATGGTCAGCTTTGGGAAGAAGCTGTACACCTTTGCAGTGTTGTTTTCCTGAACATCTAAGTATACATTTATTGGCTCAGTCAAGTGCAAGTTGAAAAACTCTAACATGCTGAACTCCCCAGTTAGCAATAACCTTTATGCCAGAGTGGGAGGGAAACTGTAATTCCCTGAATTATGATAGCATGTTTTCACAAAACTGGTACTTTTATTTTAAATAATAGAAGTAGCTTTGAGCCTGTCAAGCCTATTTCCCAGGTCTTTCACCAGAAGTTGGGTTGCTTCATTACTACCATCAATAACCATGTTGGATAGAATTGGCATTTGTTTTACAGGCTCTGTACTCTTAATAGAAGATGGGTAACAATACTTTATAAATGCTTTTTCTCCCTTCTGCCTTCAAAGCACAAGAATAAATATGTATATTTTTATAGGAACACAAAAACTGGAATGTGAAAGAACACCTCTTTGGCCCACATTATTTCATTCGAATTAAACACTCTGGGAGATAGCCCCCTCTCCCAGATTGGGCAGAGAGAATCCCTGATTCCTCACAGTTGAACTGTGGGGTTCCATTGAATCCCAAGTGGAGCAAACAGGAGTCAGTCAGACAGTCTAAGGATTGCAAAGGATCTCAGACATCATCCAATCAAACTTCTCTGCACTATCTCTGGAAAGCAAATAGTCACACTGTTTGAATACCTTTAGTGACAGGGAAACTAACTACAAAGCATTCATAGGATCAAAGCAACATGCTATTTACCAAATTGAGGACTCGTTCATCCTAATTATCAATCACTAGGCTGGTCCTTGCACAAATAAAAGCCTTTCATATATCGTTAAGATCACATAGTATAGCTGGGCGTGGTGGTGCACACTTGTAATCCCAGTATTTGGGAAGCTGAAACAGGAGGATCGCAGGTTTGTGGCCAGCCTCAGCTACTTAGTGAGGCCCTCTAAAGCTTAGTGAAACCCTGTTTCAAAATAAAGAATAAAAAAATAGGGCTGGAGGTATAGCTTGGAAGGTAAAATGCTCTGGGTTGAATCACCAGTACTGCAAAAAAAAAAAAAAAAAAAAAAAAAAATCACATAGTGTGAATTGTCTGTACCTGGGCTGGGGATAGTGCCATGGAATTGCTGCTCTGAAGCCAACGGCAAATCAACTGCCAGACCTGAGCATCTTCACTTGGTGCGAATTGAGTGTGGCCTGTTGGAACGAGCTCTGGACCAGGAGGCAGAAGATGAAAATTCGAATCCAGCTCTACGAAAAACTCACCACACACTTCATTCTTGCTTTGTAACTCCTGGAGGCTGTAGTTTCCTGTCTCTAGAGTGAGACTCTTGATATCTGTCTTGCCTATCTGATCAGAGGAGGTGTGCTGATCAATGAGGTTATAAATATGAAAACACTTAGAAAAGTACAAAGTTCAACAGCCCTCACTCGGGGTTGCAGAACACAACAGAGTTTCCAACTAGGGACAGAAGATGGCAAAAAGATGTTCTTAGCAACCCGCAGCCGCAGCTGGAGCAGAGGGTAAAATGCACTGAGAGCAAAGCTGGGAGGAGGAGCAAGCTTCAAGGCCCATCCTTCCCCAGCCCTGCATCAGTGCCGCTGACAGCATCTTTAGCAGCCCGTCTTCCTGCTAGTGACATGGTGAGGGTGCAGATGAGGGAGGAGTGTTGGGAAGATATTAGGAAAGTCAGTGGCCTGGGACCAACATAAGGTTAAAGGGCTGGATTTTGTTGAGGCAGTGTTTTGTTAGGATAATCATTCTATGCAAATATTGTTTTGTGGTCAGGTGCTTTCTGTTTGAGTCTTCTCTAGGCCTTGGAGTTGCATAGCCTCATTGGCATGCAGTTTAGGGCTCTATAGAGAAAAAGGGCTGGGGCCACTATGAATGCTCAGTCTTACTACTGTGACTTATTCATAAGAGGAACAGTGGTGTCTTGAATTCATCTAACACTTCTCCTACGTAGAGCTCCTGAGCACTCTGTTATCTGTCCCAGGCTGTACCTCCCACCTGCAGCCTCCAGGTGAGCAGAGGCGAAGCATCTTGCTGTAGGGAGGAATGGGTATAGTTAAGCTTAAGACGTGGAAGCAATTAAACCCAATGTCTAGCTCTGTGACCCCTCGGTTTGATGGGCTGTTCACACCCCTGCTCTCCTCCCCCAGCCCCACCAGCCCCTTCTCCTAGTCTGCCTTCTCTGCCCTGGGGTGGCCTTCTGTGGAGATGGGAACTCTGGGCATCTGAAGGTTGTGGTGGTGTGCATGATGACAAGGCCATTCCCCGGAGCCCTTCTGCTTTTTTCATCGTGTGTTTAGTAGAGTGACAGGGGGGTCCAGAGGGCCTCAGAGCCCTCACCGACCCCAGTGCCATTAAAATCTAGATGCCCGCGAAGCATATTCTACAATAGGATAATGAGACATTGCCTATTTAAACATTTTACAAACAAAGATGTCTCAATTTCTTGAACAATTTAGCTTTAATAGTAGCCTGGGAAGATGTGCAGGTCTGGACAAGGACTGGAGCTGTACACAGTTAATCATGTAGATCCAAATTCAGTTGACTTAAAAAACATGATGGCGGGCAATGGCTTGTTTAATGACACCATAATTTAGGAGAAATGAAAAAGATCGCATGCTAAAAATTGTCATCCTTCATTCCAACTTTACAACAGTGCCCTGCATTGGGATGTTAGTGAATCCATTAAGGAGGCTTCTCAGGGGAGGTGTCCGCTCTGGCATTGGGAGATTTGGTAAGCAAGATGCTACAGGAAAGTGAAGCTAATACAGATACAAATGTATTTAAAGTATTTTTGCATGTATAAAAATATTGTCCTTCTTTTGGCTACAATTCCTCATCTTGGTTAATAAATTACATCAAAATGACCTGAAGTTAAAAAAAGGAAAAAAATCTGAGCAAATAGTGCCCCTGGTATTGTAAAGCTTTGAATGTTTTCACACCCCATTAATTTATTACTTCTCTTTCTTCATCTTTAAATTTCATCTTTTTTTTCAAAAATTCCGACTCCCCGCTGCTGCAGTGATTTTCATCTTGTTGTTAATTTTCCCTGCTCCATATGGAGCTCCAGACATTTCACCTGGAGGCTGTACTAGATTTTGCTGTAGTGATCGTACTTCCGGAGGCCAAAACTGTCATTTAGGGTTCCTGGTGCATCTGTCTGCGCCAGGCTTTTCACTGGCATGGGAGAGTGTGAATAACAAATTGGATGCACCTGAGATTCGGATGATTAGTGTGTTTTGTGAATCTCCACGACTTGTAAGCAGATAGCTCTAGGGGGGAGGGGGAGGAGGGCTACACAGCCACTGTGGGTGAATCTGTGCTCACACCTTACATTTGGGGCTTTGCAAGTGAAGTGCAAACATCCTAGGCAGTCTGAGTGCAGAGAGAGTAACAAATATTTCATCCTGCCTTGTCATTGATTAGAAAAGAGCCTTTAATTTCATTTCACCCCATGTTGTGATTAATTTGCATTCTTTGTCAGAAGTTAATGGAGTTTTTTATGGTTCACTCTGAAATCCTTGAAGACATCAGACTTGATCTGATGTTTATACAACCGCCAGCGGAATTTTTTCATTTGATTGATGGCAAGCTTGATGTTATTCCAAACGGCTTTTTAAGCTGTTTTTAAGAATTATTTGAATAAAATGCAAGCAAGATATTGTTGTAACGATCAAGATTATCTGTTAAAAATCTGTTTCAAATAAAGAAGATGATAAGTAGTAAAAAGGATCAAAAACATAAGAGAAATAGTGAACACTGATGGTTTTTTGTTAAAAATGCATAAGAGTGGCATTCAAATAAATTATTGCAATAGAGAGAGAAGATCACTTTTATTGAAAAAAATAGATCATCTGGCCAAATAGAATAATTAAGACTAAGATAAAAGGCAAGTCTGAATCTTAGAGATTAGAAACCTTTACTACCAATTGGCTAATTCTCAGTTATCAATACCACCAGGTTTTGCCACCAGTGTACCAAACAGAGTTCTACTATTCTTAACTCAAGGAGACTGGGCTGTCAAGGCTGTTAGCTAAACAAAATGATGACATATTACTTGTCTCAATAAAGAGACATTCTTAAAATCCCAATACAAGTTAAACATAAGTAGATAATAGAGGATTTTAAGTGAAAGGCAGGCATTCCTAATGGTGTAATGACTAGCCTTTTCCACAAGAGAGTACAGAAATGAAAATACCCTGTTGTTGAAACCAAGATACCCAGCTAGCTATTCACGGGTAAGAAAAATGTGTATTCACCCCCTATATGCTATATATCAAAGTATGAGAGGAACTGTAGGTGGCGTTTGCTTCGGAGCCCCCTGCTACTAGCCAAGGAAATATGTTTTGCAAATGCTTTTTGATTACTAATGTCATTTGTTTGATTGGGGGACTTTGCCTTGCTTCAGCAGATTCTTGTTTCACTTTGCTACTTGTGAGACTTACTCATAGGTCAAAAAGCTACTTATCTGAGCACTTTCATTTAAAACAGATTAATTTATTTGCTGTATCTGAAAGTTTGCTAAATAATTGGGTGGTTTTAATTGAAGTTACTGCTTTCTGATCCTTGTATTAACATGATCTAAGGTCCTTTTTATTATATACAATCCATATTATTGACCAAATTTGCCCTGTTTTCATTTAAATGTAAGCAACTTGTCAAGGAGAAAATATTTTGTTTAACTTGGCTTGGAAACCTATTTTAATGTAGCACTTTTTTTTTCCAATTGACGGATTGTCTTTTAAACATTCATTTATTTTGTACTAATAAATTGTGCTCTGGATAGAGTATTTGTTTTAAAATGGAGTGGGAAAATGATGTCCCTAAAACTCTTTAAAAACATTAAACACTTTTCAAATGCTAGTGTCAAAATACTAGAGTTTTTATACTTAATTTTACTCATGTTTTAAAGCTTTCAATTGGCACATTGTTACTGATCCTAATGTTGGTTTACATTCAGTATTAAATTTAGACTATATGTATCATCATCTTATTTATTTATTAATGTACTGATCATGTCTAGAATTGAAAACTTGCTAAAAGCTTGCCTCTTTGAAAAAAAGGTAGAGTCGGGCTTGGTGGTGCACGCTTGTAATTCTGGTACTTGGAAGGCTGAGACAGGAGGATCGCAGATTCTCAGCCAGCCTCAGCTACTTAAGTGAGGCCCTCCAACTTAATGACACCCTGTTTCCAAATAAAGAATAAAAAATAGGGCTGGGGATGTAGCTCAGAGGTAGAATGCCAACTAGGTTCAATCCCCAGTACCGCAAAAAAAAAAAAAAGTATTTGGAATCTATCCTTTGTTGCATAAACTTTCAAAGTTCAGAACATCAAGAATTTAAGTAAATTCTAAATATCCAATGTGTTGAGTAAGGTCTCTAACGAAGAAAAAATAGCAGTGGGTAATTGTCACAAACTCTAGATATTCCCCTTTAATTGTCAAGAGGCATGTGCATACAGTGTTTTACCTAAACAGTTTTTTAGCCTACATGTTGCAGTTCACTGTTTGTTTGTTTGTTCATTTGATTTGTATGTGTGTGGTATTAGGGATTGAACTCAGGGGCACTCTACCTCTGAACTGTACACCCAAGCCTATTTTTATTTTTTAGTTTGAAACGGTCTCACTAAGTTGCTGAGGCTAGCTGTGGACTTCTGATCCTCCTGTTTTAGCCTCCCAAGTAGTGGGATTACAAGCCTGTACCACCACACCCAGCTTCACTGTTTATTTTTATCCTCACTATTTAGGATATAGACATTTAAAATATACTGATATTTTAAACCATAAAATCAGGTTTATGTTCCATAAAATGTAGAGGTAAAAATTTAAGTGATATAAAGATGAGGAAGATATTCACTTACATATATTTGCTTCTTCTGAGGAATTTTTTAATTGCCAGTGCCAAATTCTTCTCCCAATATCCATCTCAAACTTATCCAGAGGCCTCGTCATTTTATTTGTTTAGCCTCTGCCAAAGACAGGAGATGGTTTCCTAGTTTGTCCTTAAAATAGAGCAGAAATAGGAGATAAATTATCCCCAAAGCATAGATAACTTAGAAATTTTCCATTAAAGATATATGTACTTAGCCAGCCAGGTTAATGATGCCCGTCTTTGTGTGTGTGTGTGTGTGTGTGTGTGTGTGTGTGTGTGTGTGTGTGTGTGGTATTGAGGAATGAACCCAGGGCTATTCTACTTCTGAACTACACCTCCAACTTTTTTAATTTTGACATAGGTCTTTCTAAGTTGCTGAGGATCTAACTAAGTTGCTGAGGCTGACCTCAAATCTCTGATCCTCCTGTCTCAGCCTTCCAAGTATGGGTATTACAGGCTTGAACCACTGTGCCTAGCAAGGCCTGTCTTTTTAAAGTGCCAACCCCAGGTTGTCTTGACTTTATAGCACCATCTAAACTATTGTATGACATGCATCTCAACTTGACATTTATTTGTCATTGAGGATCTATTTTTGTGCCAGCACTGTGTTAAGCACCAGGAGCATAGAATGAAACAGAAGTTGTCCCTGCTCCCAAAGAGCTCAGTCCAGTGGGAAGAAAAACATAAAACAAGCAAATGCAGTTGATGTAAAAGGAACCTTCCAGGAGCTGGGACTCTCTGGCTTCAGCTTGAGAGGAAGTGGTCAGCGCACTTGAAGAAGCCAAGGAGTTTTCACAGGGCAGAAGATGCTTGAGCTCAGGCGCTGAGGCCAGAAGGGTGGGAAAGAAAGGTCTAGGCATTCATGTCAAAGAGGGAAGCATCTGATAAGAGGTGAAGGTCTAAAATAGGGTGCTGCATTTGGCATCCTTCCAGTATGTTAAATAGGATTCTGTTATTCTCTCTCTCTCTCTCTCTCTCTCTCTCTCTCTCTCTCTCTCTCTCTCTCTCACACACACACACACACACACACACACACACACACACACACACACAGTTTAGCAATTCCCCTGGTAACTTTTAAAGCAGCAGCAAAGGGAAGTAAGAAAGGGGATAGAAGCATGGGAGAGGAGGGAGGAAGTGCATCAAGGTAGAGGTACCAGAGACCAGATAAAGAAACTGGGTTCAAGGACTTCATGAATCCCCGAGATGCCCAGTCTGAGGCTGGAACTCACTGCATTTCCAGCCCTCTGCCCCTGAGGGCAGTTGGCACGTGCCTTTGAGAGCTTCCCTGCCACCCTGTAAATTTGACTTGGCACATCCTCGGACATTTTCTAGATCCCTGGGGAGGAATTGTCAGGATCAAATGAGCCAAGGCCTGAGAGCGCTCTTTGAAAAACATGGGGTGGTAAACAAGAGCAAGGTAATAGTAGTATTATTTATATTTCCAGAAAGCACTTCAGGGATTTACCTATGTAACTCTGAAAATATATGACCGCGTCTCACGCCAGGTAGGACTGAAATGAATTACTTTTCTGATCCCACAAGAGCCTTCCCTTACAGTCCTTCCATTTTGAGTTATAATATATCACTCACAATCATAATATATACAATTATATACAGAATCTAGTCATTTTTAGTCCAGTAACAAGGGACTATGATTCTTTTACAAGTTTTAAATAATCAGTTTAGCCTGTTAATAAGATTGAAGTTTATGCCGGGCGTGGTAGCGCATGCTTGTAATCCCAGTACTTGGGAGGCTGAGACCGGAGGATCGCAGGTTTGAGGCCAGCTACAGCTATTTAGTGAGGGCCCCTGCAACTTTGTGAGACCCTGTTTCAAAATAAAGAATAAAAAATAGGGCTGGGGGTGTAGCTTGGAGGTAGAATGCCCCTGGGTTCAATCCCTAATACCGCAAAAAAAAAAAAAAAAGGTTGAAGTTTAAAGTAGTGGGCTTGGCATCCAGTCTACCTTCCAAGCAGTGTCTTTGCCATCTTCTTGCTCTCCTAGACTGTGGTCCAGAGGCCTGCTGATTTCCCCCTTGGACTCATTGGTGCAGTCTGCTACTTCATGGCATCCTGGAATTCCAGGATCTAAAGAGAGCTTACATTATCTAGTCTATCTCTTATTGTACAGAAGAGGAGATGGGAGTCCATAGCATTGAATGACAGGCGGTCACAGGTGTTCAGCACAGGGTCAGTCTCCCACTCTCGGTTCAGTTGTGTTTTCTCTCTAGAGGATAGTGAGGGGAGTGAATGAGAAGAGGCACCTAGAGGTTTTGATCCCAAATGGCCATTCTCATTTTACACACCCATCCACTCAAGTACTGCCTCCAACTGGTATGTCTACAGAGGTGGAAATTACCATCCCAGGATGCTCTGTGCCTGCCAGGTGATTGTTGACTGGATTTGGATCCCTGAAGGGGAAAGTGATCCTCAGCAGCAGTAGTTGCAGCAGCAACAAAATCATCAACTTTTATAGTACTCCAGTGTTTTGTTTAGCACCATTCAGCATAGAAAACTTGGGTAGATTTGGGGTTAGGGGTTCACTGGCATCCAAGCTAAAGAGGACAGACCTGGCTGACCTTTGTTTGAGCACAGATTACTTTTTTAGATATTTAACAGTTCTGGATTAATGCCTGGGGGGTGGGGGTGGGAATTCTTCCTTAACTAAAATTTTAATGCTAAGAACCCAGCCCTCTTTAGTGCCAATAAAACAGATACACTAAGTTCATTGAGAAATCAGTGCATTGCCTAAAAGGAGTGAAGAGCTGACGCAATTCAGGACTAGAGATGGCCAGAACACTCCAGGTGAAAAGAGGTACCAGGGACCTCTAGGAGCCAGAAAAGGAGGCAGTTTACACACAGAACCGAGGTCTCTCCTCCAAAGAGTTGTGGGAAACAGAGGCAGCTAACCAAAACCAAATATGAGCTCTTCTGGGCTGTGTCGTCAAAGGCTGCAGAGGGTGACACCAGGGGGAGAAGGAAAGAAAAGCTGAGGGTGGAATGTTGTTGTGGAAAGAGTCCTGGGCCTACACGCTCAGAGGAGGAAAGACCAGAGGGAGTAATGAAGCCTGTCTTGTTTTGTTTTCTGTTTAGAAACAGGTTGCAGAAAGCACCCTTCTGGGCCAGAGGAGACTATGTCTCTAGGTCTAGTTCTAGTTTGGTAAAATACTGTAAACAAAATAAAGTGTACGACCAGAGGCCTCCCTCCAGCCCCTGCTCTTTGGACAACTCTTATGCTGCCTTGGTATCCAGGCAGCTGAAAACACTTAATAACTCAGGGCAGAAGGGACTGAAGGCAGCAAATAGCACTCCCAGCAAGTAGGGATTTAAGTCACCATCTTTAGGGTTTCTACCAAAACAACACACAGAGCGCTAACCCAAATTCTTGTCCTGGCTTCTCTTATTAGCTGTTCTACCCTATTTCTTTTCTGACCTCAGTCTCCTCATCTGGAAGGTGGTAAAGGTGTCCCAGGCCAGTGATTCACAGAATGGTGTGAAGACAGTGCATAGAGTAGAGGGGAATCCACCCCACACTTCCATACGTGCTGCACACACAAAAGCAAGAGCAACTCTGCTTTTACCTGGTCATGTTTTTTAATGCATCCATATAAAACTTTGTTTGAACCAAGAGTTATTTGGTAAACAGAATCTGAAAAAATGCTGGGCCAGCTTTCGCTTCACCATCTCCCCCTGTGCACTCCCCTGGAATTTATCAAAATCTTATTTACCTATATCAGAATATGAAAGGAATGAACTGAAACTCTCGAACAAAAGTCAGACTGAATCCTGTTCATGCTAGATTCATGACTTCTTTAAGTCTATTTTGAATTTTTTTACAGTCAAGCCAATAAGGTACATGTTAATTAACAAGACTATGTGTGACTGTTTCAAGATTCTTTCCCTCCTCATCCTTATGAACCATATATTGTCCACAGTTGTAGCTTATCTCAAGATCTTGGCTAAACAATGTTGTCAAATATATGGTAGTTAAAAAAAAAAAAAAAGAATGCAGGCCAGGCATGGTGGTGCACACTTGTAATCCCAGTACTTGGGAGGCTGAGACAGGAGAATCGAAAGTTCAAAACCAGCCTTGACAACTTAGCAAGGCTCTCAGAAACCTAGGGAGACCCTGTTTCTAAATAAGAAATAAAATTGAGCTGAGGGTGTAGCTTGGAGGTAGAATGCCTCTGGATTCAATACCCAGTGCCATGAAAAAAAAAAAAAAAATGCAGTGATATATGGAGCCTTGGCTCATGAAACAACCTTTCTTTCAATGCCTACAAATATTACCTGAGGGTTGAGGGTGGGGGGAAATGTCTTGGAAAAATTTATGAAGCCCTGAGGGAAGAAAGAAAATTCCAGAGAGCTATATTTTTTGTCCAAATACTGAGTAACATTTAGGGGAGAGTGCAAGCTTTATGCTGAAGTCTTAGCCCTGCTAAGTTTCAGGGGTCTCATTCATTATTGTGGGCCAACAGTTATATCTTATCTGTCTTTGGGGTTCTAGAGTCTAATACATTGCCTGGTGTAGAGTAAGTACTTGATAAACGTATATGAAATTGGCAAAGCAATTATTTAGGTCAAGTTTACTTTTTTACACATTGGCACAGCAAATTTTGCAATCAGAAGGAACCAAGAATCCACTCATATCCCTAGGCTTTCAGTCAATTGTTTTGTCCATCTTTTCTTCCATGTCCCATACTCCCACCCCACCCTGCCAGCATTACCAACTAAAGGATAAGTACTTGTGAGATGTGATAGTCATCTTTAGAGAAGGTGTGGACTTACACTGTCAGGAGGGGAGAACTGGGACAAGGGTCAGAAGGGCCATCAGGAGACAGTAAGCCTCCTTCTCCAGGTGGATTCAGGTGCAGTCTGTCAGTGGGGGTGCAGTGAAGGGAGGCTTCAAGGGTCAGATAGGGGAGGAGCTAAGTTGTATTAAAGCCCTTAAGATCCTTTAAGACACCGATAGTCTATGATTCTACATCTGTGTTGGGCAGGCCTCTCCTCAACCAAACAAGCAAAGGGCCACTGTAGTTTCTGATTGGAGGAGAGGCAACAGATAGCAACTTCCAGCTTGTTCAAGTTTGATAATTGGCTTAATCATCCACTCATTTTGACTCTTAAATACTGTGTCAATGGGAGACAGAAAAGAAGTAGAAGAGCACAATTCCCAGCACCAAAAAGAAAAAAAAATATTTCTTTTTCAGTATTTTCTTTTTCTCTATCTTCACTCAGTTAGTTGAGCCAGCTATGTGATATTGCTATCAAAAAGGTAAACTGGGCGTGGTGACCTACACCTGTAATCCCAGTATTTGGGAGGCTGGGAGAGAATGATCTCAGGGTCCAAGCTGGCTTCAGCAACTTAGCAAGACCCTCTTCCAAAATAAAAAATTTTAAAAAGGGCTGAGAGTATACCTTGGAGGTAGAACGTTCCTGAGTTCAATCCCTAATATCCTCATGAGTTTCTGCTCTGTAGCATGTAGAGTCTAGAGCAAGGTGACCTAATCCAGGCAAGGCAAAATGCTTGTTCAGGTGGGGCGGGGCGGGAGGGAGGGGGTTATGCTTTATGAGAAGCATACAGTTGTCCCCCTCTACCCTGAAATTGGCACAGATTTGCTTTCTGCAGTTTCAGTTACCTGCCAGTGGTCAACCACAGTCCAAATATTAAATGGAAAATTCCAGAATATAAGTTTTAAATTGCACACCATTATAAGGAGCATGATAAAATCTCAAGCCAGTCCACTGTGTCCCATTTGAGGCAAATCATCCCTTTGTCTAGCAGTGTATTTATGTTGTATACACTATCCACCCGTTAGTCACTTAGTAACTGCCTTGGTTATCACATCGACTGTTATGGTATCGCAGTGCTTGTGTTCAAGTAACTCTTATTTTACTTAACAGTAGCCCCAAAGCATGAGGCTAGTGATGCTGGCCATTCTGATGAGCCAATAAGAAGCCATAAGTGAAAAGGTGAAAGTTCATCATAGGTACTTAGATATAGAAGAAAACATATTGTATATAAGGCTTTGTGCCATCTGCAGTTTCAGGCATCCACTGGGCGTCTTGGAACTTACCCCCTGAATAAGGGGAACAACTGCACACATATGGGAACACATTCAGAGCAAGGTTATCACACTGGGAAATCATGCCGGGTCCTTCAAGCAGCTTCTAGAAACCCCAGCTCGAAGTGGCCTTCACTACAAGGGAACTCATTGGCTCATGTGAGTGAGAAACCTGATCTTGGTGGTTTTAGAACTTGACCCAGCACATGACTTTCAGCTCTCTTCTTTTTTTTTTTTTTTTTTTTTTTTTTTTTTGAGCACTATTTTTTTTTTATTGTAATAATTCGTGCTTTGTATATATACATTTTTGTTAGGTACAAATTGATATAGACAAATGTGCACACATTTCTCATCTGACCCTTTCCCCAATTCCCACCCCGCTCCCTCGCCCTCCCTCCCTCTCAAGTTCAGTTCAGTGAGTGATCTTGATATAATTGTGTAAGTACATCATGTGCCTTAG
>PVLC010002203.1:25770-120074 GCA_004027655.1 Graphiurus murinus | reverse complement strand
GGATTACAAAACTATGGGATATGTACACAATGGAATTTTACTCAGCCATAAAGAAGAATAAAATCATGTTCTTTGCAGGGAAATGGATGCAACTGGAAAACATGTTAAGTGAGATTAGTCAGTCACAAAGAGTTAAGAAGCATATGTTCTCCCTAATATGTGGATGCTAGGGAGAAGATGGGGCATAGGAGGGTCTCCACATGAAAAGGAGTGATCCTCGATAAGCAACGAAGTTGATTTAATTGTAGTGGACGTAGGGGGCAGAGGGACGCCCTAAAGCACATGATGTAATTACACAATCATATCAAGGTCACTCACCGAAGTGAACCTGAGGGGGAGGGAAGGAGAGGGGATTGGGGTGGGAATTGGGGAAGGGGTCAAATGAGAATTGTGTGCAAATATGTTGTTAACAACTCGTACTTAACAAAGATGCATGCTATATTGCACAAATTACTACAATAAAAAATTAAAAAAAAAAAAGAATAGGGCTGGGGATGTAGCTTGGAGGTAGAATGATCCTGAGTTCAATCCTCAGTACCAAAAAATATATATATATAAAGGAGAGAATATATATATATTCTCTCCTTTTTTCCCACAATCCTGCTAGTTTTGAAAGACTATTACTTAGGACAAATGGCTCACTGACAAAATCCTGTAGACTTCCAGTATTTGCTGGAGAAACAAAATAGGAAAATAAAGGAAACAATTTCAAGGTGACTTCAAGATGTGCTATTTATAAGGTAACTTTTTTTGTTTTAGGTCTTAAGTAGACTTAAAACAAATTTGGGCTAGATAAAATTAAAAAGTTATGGTTCTTTTCATAGGTTTGATGGTTAACAGAGCATGGGGTACATTTCTGGGGGTGAGCAGAAAGTATGCCCTTACTTTTGGTTGGTCAGAGAACATTTTAAATGCCAGCTGGGATTGCAGTAGTGCTTCCCTATTCTTTATAAAAAGCACACGGTCTGAATTGTGTCTTAGCAGTACCAAGAGTTAAATAAAAGGGAAAATCAAAGAGAAGCACTTGAAAGAAAAACACTTGCAAAATGCCCATGACTGCTGAGCCAAAGGCACAATCCTTGATTCTCTGATAGCATCAGCTGTTTTTCTGGAGGTGTCCACAGGAAGTACAAAGCAATTCACTGGTGTGGATGCACACTTAAAGATGGGTAGTAAGAAAGTGCTAGAATTTTATTTGTATTAATTTTATCCTACTCCTGAATTTTTTTTTTTGTGTGTGTGTGTGTGTGTGTGTTCAAAGATATACCAAATTATCTCAATGGACTTAGACACAATTTATAAAGAAATGTAATACACACTTTTACAACAGAGTATGAAATTTGGTGGTGCTCATTAACCTACCACAATGATCACAACATCCAGACAATTCCAGAAACTCCTGAAGTAGTGCAGTTTGTGAATGCGAATTTCCAATATTTCTTCCACCACATAGTAAAGGATAAAGAAACAAAAGATGATCTCACAAGCAGCCAGGAAGAAATCAAAAGTGGTGACATAGCGGATCAGCTTCACTGGCTGGAATTGCCAAGAGGGAACCACTCCGCCTGTTGCTGGGAATTCAACCAATAACCTGCATTGCAACAAGAAAGAGTAAAACAACAACAACAAATCAAGGGGACGCAGTCAGGACAGGGTATCTTATCTCTTCTTTCCTATCATTATAAGGTAATAAAACTCCTACCCAATTCACCCCAAGCTAATCATGGCCAATGCCTCCATACTTGCAAAATCTTGTACCATAAAAGGAATGAGATTTCCCAAGCCCTCCCAGCCCAAAGGATTCCTTCCTCCTCAGGCTTCCCTCTATTCTTTTGATATTTATATCACTACAAGTATGGCATACTTTTAAAAATGGAGAGTTATCATTCTAGGATTTCTATTAAATACATGCATATAGTTTTACTAGGCAGCATGAAGAACAAAAAGAAACATAATCTATATACTTAAAACATGTACAATCTAGTGGAGGAGGATCCAGATTTTGCAATTCATAAAGATAGGATTGAGTTTCTCATTCATTCATTCATTCATTCATTCAATAGGTAGGTGGTGCCTAATTGTCACCGAAGTTTGCCTCTGGGGGGTGTTTTCTCCTCTTCCCAGAGCCTTATGGTTCACAGGTACTGAACAATTCCTATTGTATGAAGCAGTAACATTTTACGTTTTACGTTCGCTCTGATGGCATCGATCTTTAGCGCTTTCCTATGATTGAGCTGAGAATTTTCTTTTTTGCCAAATTTCCATTTCGGGGCTGTCACACTGAACAACTAAATGATTCACTTAATGGTACTTCTTGCTGTCAAACTAGAAATAGAATCTCTTGCTCTAATTTTAGGTTTTTAAAGCTTTTTGCTTTTGGGCATCACATGAGGAGTGGCAATACATGGGACCTGAGCTTCCAGGACCCACACATGCTCCAGCAATAACCAATTTACTGTGACAGGAAAGAATTCTTCTTTTTGTCAATTTTCCTGTTCATTCTTTTGTATGTGATGTGCTAGAAAGTAGCTATGAGAACCAAAATTGTAGTAAAGTAATAACAATAGCAAAGAGCCTGGGGATAGCCTCAGCATACACCAGCAGGGGAGGAAGTGGCCTCTGTGTCAAGTCACTTCCCTCTGGCCTATTCTGGCCCTGCCATTGTCAACTATTTCTATAAATGTAGGAAACAGTGTAGGAAAACGAAGTAACAGCCTAGACTATGATTGTCCTTGAAGTCTGGGGCAGAAGTGAAAGACACAAGCAAGACATTCTAGAAGTAGACAGTTAAATTCTAGAAGTAAATTCTAGAAGTAGACACTTAAATCTGCCTGTCTGTCGTTATCCTCTTCCAAGCCTCACTGGAACCATCAGGAGGAGTTCACTTCATGTGCCTTTGGTGAGCAGATACCTGGGCATCCATCAGGAATGGCCCCTCACTACTGTGCTTGTGTCCTAGTATCTTGGGCATCATCTAATAATGGAGAACTCTGGGAAAGGGATAAAGGTTTGATAACAGGGGTTTTGGTGAGGGAGTATGTAGATCTCATCATCCTTATAGTGGTTGAGGATAGCTGTTGGAAAAATGAAGTAGTTTTGTTTTTTCTGGAAAGATTCCAGAATTGGGACAAAACTTGGACCAACATAAAGTTGTTTCCAAATCCTAATATTCTAGAATCCTAATTCCCTTCCCCAAATACACTTATGCCACTAAGCCCTTAGTCTTCACCCTGCCTCCTTATCGGCCTGGATCCTTGGCACCCTCGTTTAGCCAGTTGCAGGCAAGGGTTTCTGGCCTATCTCCAGAAAAGGATATTCAGACAGGGTCCTCAGTACACACCTGACCACACAGAACAGGTTAATGTTGGCATTGTACACTGAAAAATCAATAAAAGTTGCCCTGGTTCCACGGTCCAGCCAGACATTCTTCCTGAGAAAAGCAATCTGGGCAGCTGTTTCCTCTCTGGTTCGTGACAAATCCAGGTAATAGCCAGCTCCGCTGTAAGTTGCAATTATTCCCCAGTAGCTGCTCCCATTCAAGTCCTTTTCACTTGTGTAGATCCAACTAATTAAAAAACAAAAACAAGCAAAAAAAAACCCCACCCAAACAGATAATGGGTTATGAAACTGTGATGTATATATACACAAAGGAATTCAACTCAGCTATACAGAACAAAATTACGTCACTTGCAGGATAATGAATGAACTAGAGAATATTGTGCTAAGTGAGCCAGTCAGTCTTAGAGAGTGAAAGGTCATACAGTTTGACTCATATTCGGAAGCTAGGAAGAATTTGGGAAACACAAAGGACTTCAGATAAATGAGGAGAGTGACCAATAGAAGAGTGGAAGGGGATTTGGGAAGGGAAGGAAGAGAGGGAGGGAGCAAAAGAGAAGTGGGGAGGGGGAAAAGAAAACTTCTTGATGGAAACAGTTCAAATAATGCTATGTACATACATGCCAACACTGGATATCAATAACACATATAGGGAGGGGAAAGAAGTGGGATGGGATGCCTGTCTCAGCCTCCCAAGTACTGTGCCACCTTGCCTGGCTCAGGGCTTTTGAGAGTAGTTAAAAACCCACACAGGGCTGTCTGTCCACAGAGCCTGTGCCATCAGACTGGGTGTGCAAGGCTGCCTTCCCTAGAAACTGTCTGTCCTCAGGGGCTACATGATTGGAGGACCCCAGTGAAAATTACAGCCCAAAGAGAGATGATTCAACCAGATTCCTCACTGTTCAATCTCCATGGAGAAAATACCTATCGTAGAAGTGTTCTGTGAGGAATGACAAGATAATAATATGAACAAGCTTGGCCACAGAGCAATGGCTGTATGAATTAATGATGTGAGATAAAG
This sequence comes from Graphiurus murinus, assembly GCA_004027655.1. Classification (NCBI taxonomy): domain Eukaryota; kingdom Metazoa; phylum Chordata; class Mammalia; order Rodentia; family Gliridae; genus Graphiurus; species Graphiurus murinus. The sequence goes on along the minus strand of PVLC010002203.1, from coordinate 115,717 downwards.
TTTCATAGATTAAAGGCCTGCTGATGTTTTATAAGAACTAGAAAGAGGAGCACAACAAAATAAAATTATTTCTATAACTTGAAAAAAATCTTTCAAGATTAGTCAGTCTCTTTGCTATAAATCTCCTGATCTTTATTAAATTTGTTTCTTATGTTCCCTGGTACTAAAGCAAGTGCAGAGTGGATAATGGACAAAGAATCTTGCCATCAAAAACGTGTTTGTCCCATTGCATGTTAATAAATGTGGATTCTGGGTGACTCAGTTCCAAGAAAAGGATCTAGATGACTTTACAGAATTAGCTCAGCAGAGCTTAAAACTTGGTTCTGCCACAGTGACTTACCCAGGGGCAGAGTCTCTGAAAGGCCCACCCTGAGCCTTCCTGAGAGCTTGTCCCATGTCCTTAGAATAACTAGATTAATTCGAAGAATAATAAGTGCCCACCCTTAATATAGAAAAGTTATGAGGCATGGGTATTCCAGTTTACAATAAATAAATAAATAAATAAATAAATAAATAAATAAATAAATAAACCTTGCAAATGTTCACATGTACAAATATATCTTAAAATCACAAGCATACATTTGAGAAGGATGGGCTTTAAACCTGACAGAAAAGTGTCTTATCAGTGCACACTTTAAATAATTACATTTTTTTCATGGAGATTCCCTAAAAATTAAGTCTAGAACTACCTTATGAGCCACAGTCTCACTACTGGACACTTATCCAAAGGAAATAAAAGCAGCATATCAAGAGACTTCTGCACTCCCCTGTTCATTGCAGCACTGTTTATAATAATCCAATGGGGAATCAACCAGTGTCTATGTACTGATAATGGATAAAACAAAAACAAAAGCATGGATGATAGACACAGCAGAATATTGTTTATCAATAATGCATGAGATCCTATCATTCTCATCAAAGTGGATAGATCTGGAAGACATTATGTTAAATGAAACAGGCCAAGCTCCAAAGGATAAATGTAGCATTTTCCTACTCATGTGTAAAAACTAAAGGAAAAAATCAGTATCATTAAAACAGAAGAATAGTGGTCATCAGAAGTTAGGAGAGATAGGAGGCACTGGAGATGGAAAGCTATCAGCTAAGAGGCATCAAAACACAGTCCATTGGAGGAAAGACTTCTGGTGTTATACACCACATAAGATAAGTATAGTGTACAAAAATTTATGAGACATCTCAAAACTTCAAGAAGAGACTGAAGGTTCCCAACACAGAGAAATGATTGTTTGAGGGGATGGAAAAGGCAATTGTCCTGATTTAAACATTACACATTGCATACATTTATCAGCTTATTGTACAGTACCTATAGATAGGAAAAACTATTATATGTCAATAAAACAATTACACTTTAAATAATTGCACTCTGAACAAAAATCTATTTTAAGAGCTACTAAAAAAAAAGAATTTATGTATCAAAAAACTTCTTACTAAATAACCCTGAACATGTTATTAGACCTATAAAAACAGGGCCCATGCATCTTAAAGGAAACTTCAAAAGGCTCAGATAAATTTTTTTTTTTTTTTTTTTTTTTTTTTTTGCGGTACTGGGGATTGAACTCAGGGGCATTCTACCTCCGAGCTATACCCCCAGCCCTATTTTTTTATTCTTTATTTTGAAACAGGGTCTCACTAAGTTGCGGAGTGCCTCACTCGGTAGCTGAGGCTGGCCACAAACCTGGATCCTCCCGTCTCAGCCTCCCAAACGCTGGGATTACAAGCGTGCACCACCACGCCCGGCTTCAGATGATTTTTTTTTTTTTTTTTATGAACTATATGGTCAACAACTTAGCATTTTAGAAGTATGTGTGTAGAAACTTAAAAGGGATTGGAAAGGCAGATGAAACTTGAGAAAGGAAAGATCAATTTGGCCCAGACTTACACATAAGCATTGAAGAGTCACTGAAGGCATCTTCTAATTGGTGAAGCTGTCAGAGAATGCATGAATGTCACTGAGTGGCATGAGTCACAGACACTTACGCAGTTCCATTTCGCGGACCAAATGGAGCCCTGTCTTCACTACTGACGGAGTAGACATCATAGCACTCTTTAATTTCATCTCTCAAGTCCTGGGGAATGGAGCAGGATCCGTTTCTGACTTTGAGTTGCCGTATACGTGGTACCCCTAACAGCAGGTTCTCGTAGAAAATGAAGCTCCGGTTGTCAGCTTCTGTTTGGTTGCTGGGCTGCACCTTCCAGTACAGTCCATCCAGTAAGGAGCCCTCTGTGAACTGAAAGCAAAGGAAATACACCAAGTGCTGTGTGTGTGTATGTCCCTAACACTCTAAAGTTCATTATGATGTGAGACTACAATGCAACAATAAAGGTGTATTTAAAAAAAAAAAAAAAAAGGAAGGAAGGAAGGAAGGGCTCCAACCTCAGAGGCTGTCTTCCTCCTGCCTAGGATGATTACATTATCAGGGCTTTAACAACTCCAAACAAAGTAGAATACAGCCAGTCCCAAAGAACGAGTAAATGTACGTTCTCTCTTATATATGGAAGCTAGAGATATTGGAAATAAGGGCAACATCAGATAGATAAGCAGAGGCTCCAGGGAAGTGACTGAGGGGGTTTGGGGGACAAAGTCATAAAGAATGCAATAGTAGAAATAATGTTATGAATGTATACAAATTTACCAATTTCAATCACAAAGACTTTCAGGGAGGGACCTGGTGGGGAGAGCAACAAGAGTTGTGTGCATGTATTTTTCTGACACTTTACCCTAATATGATGCAAAATTACAATGCACTCAATAAAAAAAAAGAGTGGGTTTCCTTGTCAGGGAATTTTGGATTTGGATCTTACTCCCTCACTTGATAATTCTGAAGTTCTGAGCAGGATCCTCTGGGCCAGGATTCTGGCATCTGGAAAGTCCATCTTCCATGTGGTCAGTGCACCTAACATAGAGCTGATTTCAGTTCAGGGACTAAAGGCAGTGGGGTGGGGAGTGCATAAGTCCACGACTATAATCAACTCCATTGTCCCTTACAAAAACAGCGGCCTAGTCATAGTCATAGTTCTGAATTTGTTTAGAGCAAAAAAAAAATAAGAGTTGATCAGCAGTCTGCCATCTAGTGGATCTTTTATTCTTTGCCTGGACTTTTTTTTACCAAGTGGATATCCATTCAATACATCCCCTCCTCTTCACAGCTTGGCATTTATTATCATGGATGTGTAAGAAGTCCCAGGTTAGTTTGCACAAGGAGCTATGCCTCTAGAGAGGACAGATCTAGCCACTTCCAAGTGTGTTATCCCTATCAGATTATCAATAGGAATGGACTGAATTGGCCCAAGGAGACAGGGAAGGGCTAATAGTGTACAAGCGTGGTTTGGGATGCCAAGTACTGTTATATATTAATAAGTTTCCATGGCACAGTTTTCTTTATGCTTAAAAGCAATAGCTCTGACCCCAGGGTTTATCAAGGGTTTTACAAAATATCTCATGAGGGAGAAACAGGTATTTCTTTTCCATTTCCCTTTCAGTTTTCTTAGATTCTGAGCACTATTATGATCCAGACTTGTTTAATATTTTCCCTTTGATATCACTCATTGTTTACATTGTGCTACTATGTTGGAATTTGTGACAACTGGGGAAGAATGGACTGGGCTGAATTTTACATTAGCAGACCTTAGAATGTGCCTACCCCTTTTCAGGCACTATCCTAGGAGCTGGGAATACATGCCATTGTCAACAAAAACACAAAACAGAACAATCAAAGCAACACAGAACAGCAAACTGCCCTTATAAATCTCACATACTAGACGATTCTCAGTCAATATTTATTGAATCATAAATGACTGAATGATAAACTAGGATGAAAAAGTGGCTTTAACACTAGAAAAAGGTCCATTTTTTTTATTCCCTAGCCATTTGACCTTATCTCCTGAATCTCATTTAAGCATCCTCAATCACACTTGTCCTTGCCTTCTGAACCTCATTTGTCTCATTTAAAAGTTAAGGGGTGAAAAACTGAGTCCACTACAAGGCACCATAAATGATACCTTACCCTTGTTTGAGGACAGAAACAGGAAATTTGAAGAAATCATCATAATTTACAACATCCCACACAGCAGTAACCCCATAGCAGGCCCTGAAGATATTCCTGCATTGAACTTAGGATGCCAAGTGAACATTTTTAGGGACAAGAGGTACTTTCAAAGTGATTTGCACATACCTTCCAAAAGTCCTCCATTGAAGAAAGAGTTTTAAAATTCGTTTTCTCCTCTTTGGACACGGGGGTGTCTAGGAAGAGCTGTGACATTGTCCGGGTGTAGTAGTACACATTGGAGCTCATCATGCCATAGGTCACTGAAACACAGAAAGAGCAGATGAGCCCCACAGGGAATCTGCACACAGGCTCACACCATCCCAGCCTCTAAGGGGGCTGCTCCTGGTAGACGGGCACTTTGAATGGATAAATATCCACATAAAGTCTTTATCATTCTTCTAGAATTTCCCCACCTTTCCAGCTTATAGGAGAAATAGATTATTATTGATCTACATGAAACAGAATTGGCTATTGAGATTCACAATAAAATTAGGCACCTTTACTTGACATGCCTATTCAGTGTAATATCCCACTGCCTCCAAGATAGGACCTCACAGGTGGGTGAGGCAGAGCCAACCAAGGGACAAAGCGTTTGTTTTCAACTAAACAATTAACTTCATTGCTTTCAATTAATGAGAAATTTGGATGCACTTTGGATGGATTAATTAATCTAGACCATTCTGGAGGTTTTTTTGTTTTGTTTTGTTTTGTTTTGTTTTGTTTACATGTATGTTCACTGTTCTTGAAATGAAATTTTGACTAAGTATTTAAATTTTGATTTCTAAATATACTGTAGATATATATATATATATACACATATATGTTGTAACCACTGATTTAAGAATTTATCTTCTTTAATTTTGTATTGTGCCTCAGAATCAATAGTGCTCTTTGCTTTTAATATTCACAATATTTGTACAGGCAAAAGGAGCAAGATTCCCTTGGTTGTGTAGCCCCACTTGCTGGACAGACAGAGAAATAACTCCTTCTAACTTCTAGGTCTGAAGGATTATTGTACCAGACCTTCAATCAAGCACCAATAAAAGCACATTAAAAATAATAATAATGATAAATAAATAAATAAATAAATCACAAAAAAGAAACATGAACTAGGTCCTCTACTGCAGTAGGTCCTGGGCTGTTGAAGAATAAGTTTCAGTTGACAGATCTACACAATTCAGGAGTCAGCTACACCATGTGGGTGGCAGTTCAATGACACTTGGATTTGGAGTTAGAAAATTTAGGACATTTTCAGTTGTGCTCCATTCTGAATATCTGTCTCTGGAATTCATGACTGTGAGTCTTACTATCTTGGGGTCTTAGACAGCTATTAACTCTCTTGAGCTTGAATTTTGTGACTTTAATCCACAGAACTCTGGAACAATAAATTTCTGTTGTTGTAATCTAAAAAACAATGCAAATATAGATCCCCCCCTTCCTAGTCCCCCCAAAATCAGAAAAATCTAAGCCGGAAATATTTTAAAACCATAAATTCTAAAATTTAATTAACAAAAGGATAAATAAGCATGTACATAGAAAATTAAGTAATTTAGCAATTTAAAATGTTTTATTCTTTTAATCATTTGTGGGCCAAAGAGGAAATCAAACTGCCACAAAAATTAACTATTCCACATATAGAGATAGTGAGACCAGGGCATCTTGGTCCCAGATTCCAGGCCATCTGCCACAAAGTAAAGCTGCCATTTGGCCCAGAAAACCCAACTTCTTTCCAGCTCTAACTCCCAGGGATGTGGTGGAGATAAAATGTTTGAAGGGACTCTTAAAAAAGTAAACATGCCGTTTATAAATGCAAAGTACTACATATAAACCAAAGTATTATTGGCTTGAACTGATTTAGTCATCAACTTCCAGGAAAAGTTCTGTGTATTAGTGACTGAGAAGTCCTAGAGAGCAAGAGGGAGGTGGGCAAGGTTGTCAACCATAAGTGAGAAGCTCTGGGTGCTAGCCCCACGATGTCCATGACAGCATCCTTGACTCCCTCCCTGTGAAGACAATGAAAGCAAGAACCAGTCTGGTGAGGCGGTGTGAGGATGCATGGCAGAGGTGGGCCCAGGACCCACACAGCTCAGAAGGGGCTGCTTCAGTCAGGCAGCAACAGTGCTTCTCCCTGTGTCTGGCTGCTGAGCTGATCTTGGAGGATGAGTGAGAAGCAGCAAAGGTTTTTTGCTTGGCCAAACTGTAGGCAGGCTCCTAAAACTTCTTTTAGGCTCATCTGTGCACTTCCTATAAAATCCAGCTTTAGCAAAGACTTTTGCTAAATGAGTTTAGCAAGGACCCCATCCTCCATACGTGAATGCCCTGGATATCTAGTGAGGTTCCTTACCCTCTGCCATTCCTCAGGTGCCGTCTCATCACTCTGGCTCATCTATAGCAAGATCCTGTCTGGTGGGTTCAGCCAGAATCCCCCGAACCCCTAATGTTTTTTCTTAGTAATTTTCTATCCACTGACTCCCCATCCCCACAGCTGGAAACTCCTACTATTTGTCTATGCCGTCCTGAAGTTGAGCTCAATCTCTCTCCCTCACTGCAAGACCCTGTTGGAGATGGCCCCTATACCTATCTTGATGGTCCTGAATAAAGTCTAGCTAATTGTGCCTTAACAAATATTATTTAATATTTGTTTTTCTTGGAGAACAGAAACTAGATTTACAAAAAAGGAACATTATACCCAGAGGCCTTTTTGAGAATCAAATTGGTTTGACGAGGTTCAAGTACTAGGAGTTTATAAGAAGTGTCAGACAGAAAAAGTAAGCAAAGGCCACAGAGTGGATTGGCGTTCCATTATCTAAAGATTTTAAAGTTTATCTTGATCACAGTACAGAAGAGCAACCTGCCTTAATCTGGCTTCAGAAGCAGTAATGCCTGGAGGCAGCACCTGGGAATCAGGGAGAAAGGCTCCCATCCAGTGTGTGGTCCACATGATATTCAGAGTCATCTTAAATTTTAAATGAAATGTGTTATTCTTTTGCCTAAAACCTTGTCTTCTCACTGTAAGCCCCTTACCAATGCCCAATGGACCTACAGAATTTAGCCTCTGATCACCTTATCATTTGATAGTACTATCTGGTAACTGGCTTCACTCAACTTCTGAGATGTTCTGAATGTTTTGGGGGTTTTTTGTTGTTGTTTGTTGTTGTTGTTTGCCTTAGAACCTTCATTCTAGTAGTTCTGTTGTCATCTGACTAGCTTTCACTATTGCTTCAGGTTCCAGAGGCTGCCCTACAGGATTGTCCTCTTACCCAATTGTGTTCTTTCACATAATTTACCACACTTATGGTCAGGAGCTAAATTTATTTCTTTTTTCTTTTTTTTTTTATGGTATTGGGGAATGAACCCAGAGGCATTCTACCTTCAAGCTATAGGAGCTAAATTTATTTCTGATCAAGTTACTAAACAGTCACACAAATGAAAAAAATGAATAATTTAGGAGAGAGATGATGAGGGCTTAAATAGGGATAGAAGCAATGTGTGAGGAAAAAAAAAAGATTTGAGGCACCACCTCTAAGAGGTAAAAGGACAACATAAGAAGGGTGAGGGAAGGCATGTGACATGCCACTCGGGCTTTGGGGGTGGGGTGTGCATGCATGTGATGGTGATAGTCATCCAGGTAGTAAACATGACTGAATGAAGCATGTTGGATGGGTGGGGGCACGAGACTGGGTTAGAACTGTTGAGGTTGAGAGGTCTGTGAGATACCCCATTGTGATGTCTACAAATTGGTACAGGTGTCTGGCTCATGAAGAGGTCTACAGCTGGGGACAGAAACTTAAAATCACCACATACCAGTAGTAGTTGGAGCTCTGCTGTGGGAAAGATCACCTAAGAGACAGCCAAACACCCTGTCATAGAGCACACACTGTTTACACATGTTCCAAAAGAGAAAAACTAAAAAAGTGAGAACAAGAAGAAGAGGGAATTACAGAAGACAAAGAGGAAGTTTCTAGAATGCCAAATGCTATGAGACCAAAGGCCACAGAAGCTGAAAAGAGCCCACAGAATTTGAGAAGAAGAGATACCCAGTAACCTTGGTGAGGACCTTTAGGAGGTATGGAAGAGAGACTTGAGAAATCAACAAGAGAATTCATGAAGTACTTATTAAAATGCCTACATATTTTAACCCAGTTTGGTCATAATTTCAAAGAAAATGACAAGTTGTGATAGAAATCTTTAAGAGATAGAAGCTGTTGACACAATGGCTTTTGAGAATGTCTGTGTTGAACCTAGTACATTTTTGCTTTGTTTTCAAACAAAAGACAAAGACGTATAATATTTACATGTATATTACCATGAGGACAAAAAAGTAATACAAGTATAAAAAAGTCCCTGTTTAAGATAATTTCTACACCTCTTCTCTTTCTTGTTAGTGTAAAATTGTGTTTTTGCTTGGTTAATTTATCAGAAAGGACAAAGAGTTCTGCAGCCACAGTCAAAAGCCCTAACAATTTTCTTCCCAGGGTCTGTGACCTGTGATCTTCAGACTCAAGCTGTTTGTTGCGCAAGCTTTGTGGGGAGCTGTCAGGATGTTTGTCACAGGAAATGGAATTAGCTCCCCACAGGTGCAAAGATAAACCACTGAGGTTCCCTTCAACGAATCTGGTTACAACAATTTAATCTACGTGGACTCACTGCCAAATGGGGAAAACTATCTGCAGACTAGCTTCCTTACATACTTTTACAAGTAAATAGTCCTTCCCTGTTTTAGAATACATAGAAAAGTCTCCTTCTAGAAATAAAGAAGTGAAGAGACATTTCTTCTTAAAAGGGCTCCGGGCATATCATATTGCACTGTGATTTCATTGCTCCCTTTTTCATTTTCATCACTTCTTTTCATACCAGTGAGTTTATAGTTAAATACTTTCCCACACTAATGGATTATGCTTTCTACTCTGTGACAAAAGTGAAATTTTCTTCTCTATAAAATATTTTACAGAAGTCCATAGTTTACCACAGTGATTTCTGGGTTTAAAATGTGTTAAAATATTAATCCTCTGTGATATTTCTTATATATAGTCTTTGCAGTTGTTCTGTCGTTTAATTCTGCCTGTGGATTTAACCTACAAAAATATTACAATTTGATGATATTTTGTGATTTCCACTATTGTGTTTGTATGTAACAGGCTTAAACAACTTTATGGAATGAGTGCAGAGCACAGAAACAGGAAAAGGAACATGTATTTTTACCAGATTCACCAAACACTGCTTTTTACTTTTTTTCAAAGATCTTCTAAAACACTCTATTTCTTTCTTTAATTTCAGCATCTAACTCACACAATAAATTACTATTATTATTTATTAATTAAATACTATTATAAATTGTCATTTATAATAGTACCTCATGCATATTAATAAGTATTTTGATGGTGAATTCACAGCAAACTCATATTTGAAGTAAAAATAATTCCTAAATCAGAGAGAAAATAGAATTACTTAATTCACATGTTATTTCTATCCTCTTGGCAAAGTAGTTTGATTTTTAAAACAAAGGGGCAAAACTAACATGATAAGATGAAAAATAAACTCTTAATGGACATTTATCTAGTCTGAAGGAAATGAAAGCTATAGAACTATACCATCTACAGTTCTTAGAACCCACTGATGAGGTAATTCAGACACTGTCAATAATTTGAGAGATTTTTCTCCTTATTACTATTATATGATGAACAGTATTCCAAGATCTACTTCACAACAATCTTTCAAAATAAGTATTTTGCAGATGAGGAAACAAACCCTCAGAAAGATTAAATAACTTGCTTCAAGTCTACCTGGAAAGTCAGTGGTAGAGTTGGGATTTGAATTGAGAGCTATCTAAAGCAAAAAAAAAAAAAAATCTATACTTCTTCTAATATGTCAAGCTGCCTTCCAGAACCCTAACTACTTGATATCAAGAGCTTCCAACATGCAAACATGCAAGGCATAGGTTGGGTTGAACATATGATCTCATTTGCACACAGAGTAATGATTTATATATTGTTGCTCATTTGATAATGATATTGCTGGCAAGATTTTAGAACTAGTAATTTAAAAGATGGTTCCTTAGCAGTGAAAAAGGAATTCAATCAATAGGGGCCAGTAAAGCTTTATAGTAGTCAATCATGCCTGATAATCCTCACTTTCTTCTTAATTTAGTCAGCAGCTGATAGATCAGAGGAATGATAGAGTTATTCAGATAGTCATTAAAAAGTCTTTATCAATATACTGTTTCATGAACACTGAGCCAGATGGTAAATATAATGAAGAGAACTCAAAGGACTTTGATTTGTGGATGTTCTTAGATCAGTCATTTTTGACTTGTTAATATACAAGGATATGAATGATAACTCTGTTGATACTGTGAAGCTGAAGCTGAGAGGAACAGCTGATATGTGAGATGAATGACTCTAGGTCCAGGATAATTTCAATGGATTGGAAGGATGAGCAGATGCTAATGAGATGAAATACCATGAGACTGAAGGGCAGTCCTCCACTATGATCCAGGAAAAAGTGCTCAAAAACTAGTTGGGGGACACAGAGGTTTGCAGGTTTTGGTGAAGAGACTAAGGGATTACTGATATAATGAGGAACCATTCCAAATGTGGCCATGGCAGGAGTCATGAACCCAGAGCAGCATCTGAAAGGGAAGGTCATGGCCCCACTGTGCACAGTGAGGGACTCTCATGAACAGAAAACACACAGGGGCAGTTTTCAGGGTGTGAGTTCCTCAGAACCATGCATCCAGTCACAGAACCAACAGTTGAAGAAGAAACTATAAAGATTTATCCTGGAGAAGATTTAGGGGAGATTGGATGTCTGCCTGCAAACTTCCAAAGTGCTGGATTGCAACATGGAAAAGCTACTTGGTCTCAGTGGAATCAGAGGGTGGAACTAGGAGAAGTACTTACAGGGGGGAGAACTTTCTAACTTAGCTGCAGAAAAATAAAATGAACTATTTCAAAAAAGTCAGTCTTTTAACCCGGCACTCTTGCTCAATCAGAGTCAGCGTGAATGACCATCAGGAGGCAGGGGAAATTTTAACACTCAATGAAATTTTGATTGCATGGTTGTTAAGATCCCTTCTTAACCAGAGATGCTACCATATTCTAAAAATTAAATCACACTTAGGTAAAATACGTAGACACTAATATAAGAAAAATGTGATTTGTATGAAAAAGAACAAAAAGTAACCATTCTAAAGTAAACAAGAAAATACTAATTTGTTAAGTGACCTCAGGCAGGTTTCCCTCTGCGCTAGGTCTTCAGTTTATTTATCTGGCCTAGTTCCCAAACTCACTAGTCCAACTGAAAACTCAGTTCCCTTGGCCTTATCCTCGAAGCTCTTAAGTTAGTGGATATGGGCAAACTAATTTTTAAAATTTTCTTGGTGACCCTAATGTTCAGTATTGGGGACCAGAGAAATTCTAGACTCACTTAGAGAGGAAGCCTACTTTGTATAAGAAACATGTATGTATATGTAATCCTTAAAAAAAGTGTAATAAATCTAATCAACCTGTTAATGTTTAAGATCACTGCAGGTTAATAGTTAAGCACCATTTCTGTGCAGGAAGCAAACTCAACCTCAGTATTCTAAGCTCTAAAAGCTTAGAACTTTAGAGTTTAAAAATATGTCATCTCAGCCAGGCATAGTGGCACATGCCTGGAATCTTAGTACTTGAGAGGCTGAGACAGGAAGATTGCAGGTTCAAAGCTAGCCCCAACTATTTAGAGAGGATCTCAGTAACTTAGTGAGACCCTGTTTCAAAATAAAAAATACAATAGGGCTGAGGGGGTAGCTCAGAGGTAGATTAATCCTTGGGTTCAATCTCTAGCAACACACACACAAAATAAATCATCTCTTGCTTTGTAATTTTTAATATAATTCATAGATCATTTCTAGCTTTGTAGTATTTGTCTTAGATAACACATTTTATAAAATAATGTCATATCACGTATATTAGGAATCTAACCTAGTCAAATTCACAAAAACAAACAGTAGAATGGTGGTTACCGGGTAATGGGAGGTACAAATCAAAAGATAGAAAATCCAAATGAGCCCCTTCCCACACACACACAGAAAGAGAAAAAAAAAAAAAAGTCAGTAGAATGCTGTAGACTGACAGCTAAGTGCCGGCTGATGAAAGCATTTGGTGGAGAAAGGACTGACTGCCAAATTTTTCCAATAGTGCAAAGTTTGGTGGGTATTTTTGAGGTAATGAACATGTTCTAAAACTGAATTGTGAGCACTGCACAACTCTATACATTTATAAAAATAAATAAATGAACTGGATACATAGGGATCAGTTTTAGGACATATATGTTATACCTCAATAAAGCTATTTTAAAAGGAGTATCATGAGTTTTTTTTTTAAAAAAGCAATGCCATTTTTTAAAGAATGAGATATTCCTTCCTAAACAAATATTGCAAAATTTCAGAAAATTAGTAAGAAAAAATATATTTTTCATATATACATAGGTTTTGGCTTATATAATTTCTTTTTTTGTTGTTGTTGTTTTCACTTGCATAGTATAAGTCTCACAACACCTAACAAGATGCTATCTCTGGTAAAGCTTACTGGGAGTGTACTAGTGCTAGTAAAAACCAGGGTGGGGGTATTAACTAAATCAATATCAAATTTTGTATAATTATAAATATAGAAACTTAAATATTTTCCTAATCTTTCATGTTCAACTTATAATTCTTTTTTATTTTTTATAAATCCATTAAATTTCTAAGAATTATCTTCAAGGAAGCTTTCAGTACTTAAATTCAAAGGGGCATTAGTTATAAGAATTATATTATTAAAGAATTGTCTTCACATATAAAAAAGGGACTCTTCCCAAAGTTGGTATTAGTTTTAAAACATTTCTAAGTATACACTGTAAGAATGAACTTTCTCCTCAGAGGAGTTTGTTAAAAGGGTTTTGTCATAAATCTGCTTCCTTGGCAGTTCTCACAAAAAAACTATAGAGAGGACAGTGCAAAAACCCATTCTCCAACAGGCTTTGATTCAGAGGATAAATCCTTTCACCTGGGACTTTCTGAACTTGGAGGCACATGGATTCTGAGACTAATTCCTAGTTAAAGCTTTCTTCCTTTTTCTCCCTTCAGAGGAGGTAGAGATGCTTTCAAGGATGAGAAGAAAAACACAGAGGACCGACACAGTTCTACACAAGTTTCCTGCAGAGTAAAGGCGCAGAAATTATTGAAGATTTGGACAAAATAATGAATTAGAATGAAAGCATTGACACAACATGTCCAAATTGAAAAGAAAGGGGCTTTTAAATATATATGTCAATCAAAGCAATATTAGGTGACATTGTGTTTCCTGAAAGTTAAACTTAGAAAGCCATTCTGCTAAAAACAATTCGTGTGTTAACTTTATGTTTGTTGATCTCATAATAGTGATATTGTATTTATTGCTATGAACCCTAAAGCTCAAATCCTTTTGCTTGGGTTCTTTGTGACCGGCAAGTTGCCACGTGCATCTCATAGTGAAAACTGTCACAACAGACAATTAACTGGCCGATCAGATAATGCTGATTTTTAGTTAGTTAGCTTCCAGAGGATAGAAGGGAGGATAGAAGGGAGCTTTATCAAATTCTAAACTGGAATTGAAAACAAAGCTGAGGAGAGAAATACGGACTAAACCCTTCTGATGCGCACATACTTCCACTTATTTATTATTTATCTATTTATGTACTTTGGTTTTTTTTGTTTTGTTTTGTTTTTTTGGGTTTTTTTTTTTTTTTTTTTTTTTTTTTTTTTTTTTTTTTTTTTTTTTTTTTTTTTTTTTTGCGGTACTGGGGATTGAACTCAGGGGCATTCTACCTCCAACCTATACCCCCAGTTCTATTTTTTAGTCTTTATTTTGAAACAGGGTCTCACTAAGTTGCGGAGTGCCTCACTAGGTAGCTGAGGCTGGCCGCGAACCCGGATCCTCCGGTCTCAGCCTCCCGAATGCTGGGATTACAAGCGTGCGCCACCACGCCTGGCTCTATTTATGTACTTTGGATTGAACCAGGAGCACTCCACCACTGAGCTATATTCTCAGTCCTTTTCTAAAATGTTGAGACAGGTCTTGCTATGTTGCTCAGGGTGGCTGTGATCCTCCTGCCTCAGCCTTCAGAGTCGTTGGGATTACAGGTGTGTACCACTGTGCCTGACCACACTTCCTTCTCTTTAAGATTTTGACAGGTCAAACATTTTTCAAAACTTTTCCATTAGTGCAAATAAACAGTCTACTTACAAATGCACAAGACTATGAGAAAAAGGAGGTACGTGACCAGTTCCCGTAAAACACTTTTAAGGTATTTCTCTCTATTAGTGTTACTCTCCTCCATGAGTCTTGTTCCCCAGAGACCTTTAAAATAATAAAAGGGGAAAAAAACATGAAATAAGTAGCATATAATGAAATTATATATATACACTACATACATACATATATTAGCAAACTCTGAATGCAATCGAGAAACTGGTTTAGCAATGCTTTTGACTTCAAAATACTTTTGAATTCAGAAAATGGTTGGGTTGTTACCTTGTGTTTTTTATGTTTAGGGGACATGCAAAACACAAGGTAACAATCCAATCATTTTCTAAACTCTCAAGACCATCAGGAAATATCTTAGTAGAAATTTGGAAGGAGGATAGGACATGAGGGCAATTTTAAAAAGATTAAACAATTGTGCACAACACAGCTCTCCCATTTGAGAAATGATGCAAGCTGGTATTGTACTACTAACTCCAGTTAAGTATATAACCTGACTGCATTGCAAATGGCCTTTGAGATCACTCTGATAAAAAGAAGTCCTGGCTCATATAGTATTTCAATTTGGAAACATCGATCAAGTTTCTACCACCCCCTACCCCCAGCAGATAAGCTACTCTGCCTTCATCTTTGTCCTTTAGAAACTCCATGGTGACTGAATACCATAGACTCTCAAATTTATTTGGCTTTCTACCCCCTTTTCAGAAAAAGTTACTCAGCTCTTCCCAAGAAGAGCTTCTTTAAGCAAATAAACAGAAAGATGCAGTGATAAATTTGCTTTGTTTTATGTTATCTATATTTCACCCAGTTTAGGAACTCATGTACTGTACTAAGCCTCTTTAGTTTAGCAGGGTTGTTTCTTGTTTTTTAATGCCAATTAATATATTCTCTTTAAACTGAAAGCAACAACTCATCAACTTTTTCTCTCTCACTCTCCCTCTCTTTCTCTCTCATCTCTTTAAGAAAAAGTAAAATCAGCAACTATGTTCTACATTTTAACAGATGGAAAAAGTGTTGAGTTGGCTCTGTGAAGATGACATAACCCTCAGTGAGCTTGCTGGAGTTACCACATTTTTTAGTTCTGCCAAGAGACAGACATGGTAGCCATCCAAACCCCTGTTATTGAACAGTGTGGTCAAGTCATATTGTTAGTTCCTTGGAAGAGCTTCGATATTTTCCAGAAAAGACAAAGACTTTTCAATCCTTTCTGTTAGATTAGGTTGGCTGTTAGGAGAAATTCACCTGGCTCCTTCATGCTGCCTCAGACTTTTATTTTACAGACTTTATTTCCTTCAGTAATTGAAACTCACAAAGCACTGAAGCCGCAATCAAGGCATATAGAGAAGAGGGGAAAATTCTATAGGGTCTTTCATTTCTAAGAAATGATTTCATGTTTAGTGTTTATGTATTTTTTAAAGTCTTGCACTAATACATTAGTTCTACTCTTCAATTTGGGTATTTTATTCCTTTTCTTTCTCCCAAATTTCCTTTAGGGAAACTGGGATCTGAATTCACAGACACTGTGTTACGCATGGTAGGTTTCACCACTCTGGAAGTGGAGCGAAACTTATGACCAGGTTTGCTTCTGCCAAGGTCTGATAGTCCTCAAGGGATTACTCACTCTGAAGATATGCAGCAAGCAGAATGTTTGTCTGCTGAAACTCTGTCATATTAAAGAATTATTACAAATTTAGATGACATGGAAAATTACAGCTCAGAATAACACAGTCAAGGATTGGGCTCAGTATCCTTGGATATAACCACACCATTTTTCTTTTGAAGCTCAGTCCTAAAATACACATGCAAGTAGAGGCTGCACATCTCCTATAATCAGGAAGGACAGTGTCCTGTCCCACTTGGTAAAGGATTTCATTCTTTCCCACAGTTGATAGACAAACAAGAAATAAGAATGATTCATAATATTTATAAATGGTATTGTCTGATCTTTAAATAGAAAAAATTAACTTCTACCAAATTTTATTCAAGTTAAACTTGCAATGGCCTATGGGAATTTAATTCTAGCTTTTGAATATGTTTCAAATAAAAGGTAACACGTCTCCTTGCTTATACTTTTTAGTATCTATTATGCATCTATTTTTTATGCATCTACTTTTTGTAAAGTATTTTACCTATTTCTTCAAATATATATGGGCTTTAAACCTGCCATCTCATTTTCCCACTAGGTGTGTATATAGGCTCTCTTAGGAGAAGACCTCCTTACATTCTAATGGGTGAGAGTGGGCTGCATTCACAAACAGGAAAAATAACTGTCCTGCAGCCAGTTACTCCCCCTGCTCAGCAGAGCTGCTAAGATAAGAGTTGAGGATGGAGCTCTTGTCCAAAATGGGGGTATTCCGGATGCACATTCCCTAGCCGGCTCAGACTCCCATGGCCAGAATGAAGCTTTTCTTTTTCTTTCTCCAGAAACTTATTCATCCTGTTTGGGTTAATAGCATCAAGCCAGAAATTTGGGTTTCACCTCAAAAGAGACCCTCCTCTTACCCTTCTCTTGCATGGAGTTGGTGCCATAATTCTCACAGTTTCTGTCTTTCTTTAATCTAGCTCTCTTCCACCCTAGCTCACATGTCTGCTTGCAGCCCTCGTCATCCTTCCTGACCTAATGTCCCAGCCACCAGCACCATCGACCTCACTCCATCCTCTGTATTCTCCAAATTGGCATGTGATCATATCAGCTGGTTGAAGTCCGCACTGGCTCCAAATGCCTTACAGGATAAAGTACCAATTTCATCATGCGGGATATATGTTTGGTCTTTCTCTTGCTACATCCCTACCTGAATTTCCACCCTTTTTCTTCAAAATGCAGTACAAGTTTGACTTCCTCTGGAATTCTCAGACAGAGGTGGTCCTCTCTTTCTGGGGTTCCTCTCATACCCAGGACCTAGCACTGCTATTACTTGATTTCCCCTCTATTTCTCCTACAAAGCTCCTTGAAAGTTGGGGTCCTATGTTATTCACCTCTGTATCCCAAGGATCTACCATAAAGGATATTCTCAAAAAATGCTTGTTGACTACATGAATTCTTTTACAAGCATGATTATAACACACCTCAAAGGGTAGCAACTCTCCCTCTAAACAATCTAGTAATGAGACAAGCTCTTTTTCTTCAGAATTATGGTACAAATAAAAAGGGAAAGAGAAGTAATGGAATAAAGTTTGGATTAAGAATAGAGGGGAAAATCATGGTAACCAAACAAAAAAGAACAAATATTGTTCAATTTTACTTATGTTATATATAGACTGGGAAATGTATAAAGATAGAAAACAGAGTAAAGATTACCAGGAGCTAAGTGAGCGTGAACTGGGGAGTCAGTATTTAATGAGCATAGCATTTCTGTGTGGGATGATGAAAAAGTTCTAGAAATAAATAATAAAAGTTAGGTACATTCACTGAGTTTTTAATGCACTTAAGTGCAACTGAATTATACCCTCAACGTGGTTAAAATGGTAAGAGAGAGAGTGTGTGTGTGTGTGTGTGTGTGTGTGTGTGTGTAAGGCACATACACATGGTACTAGGGTTTGAGTCCAGGGGTGTTCTACCTCCAAGCTACACCTCAGACCTATTTCACTTTTTGTTTTTGAAACAGGGTCTCCCTAGGTTACTAAGGCTGGCCTCAAATCTGTGATTCTCCTGTCTCACCTTCCCAAGCACTAGGATTACAGACATGTGCCACCACGCCCAGTAGATCTTTCTTAAGTCTCAAAAATCTTTCCAATAACGAACATGCTTCCCTAAAGAAAGGGAAAGCAGGGAAAATGTGGGGTAAACAGAATATGGCAGTCACTTATCAAATACAAACAGGATACTAATTTCAATGTCAAGGTCTGATTATTTCAGGAAAAATAAGAACAGACCCAGTATTTCATTTGAGCCCAAGCATTAATAGGGTAGAGATTGCTAGCTGTCTACCAAAATCTCCCCTTCTAGACATGTGACTACATTTATATTTTCTAGACTCCCTTGAATGTATTCTTGATTATGTGATTAAGAACTGCCGATGGAGCATGAGTGGAAGTGATGGGGACCATTTGCAGGATGAGGTTTGAGAACAGCAGTTGGCAAGCCTTCTTCACAGTCTTCCCACCAGAATCCTGATATCCAGCCTTGGTCATTAGTGTCTAAGTCCCCAAATAACGACATAGAGGAGGGTTACTGCTAACCTGGAATGCCCTCCTTGAGATGTTGTGTGAGCCAGAACGTTTTTTCTTCAGTGCACCAAATGGGAAGGGAGGTTTCTATTTGCTATAGTAGCTTAGCCCACTCTATCCAATACAGCTGGTACATGTTGAAAATTCCTAACCTAAAATGCTCCAAAATACAAAAACTTTCTGAGCACCAACATAACCCCTAGAGTAGAAAATTCTACACCTGATTTCATATGACAAGTCCCAATTGAAATGCAGGCACATGAAAAATACTGTATAAAATTACATTCAGGCTATGTGTATAAAGTGTATATGAAAAGTAAATGAATTTCATGTTTAGTCATGGGTACCATCCCCACAATATCTCATTGTATACGCAAATATTCCAAAATCTAAAATCCAAAACACTCTGGTCCCAAGCATTTTGGATTAAAGGATACTCAAACTATATTTTGTGATTTCTCTAAGTACAACAACATCAACAAAAAAACCAACATAACAAACAGGAACCAACTTTAGCAAGTTGATATAACCATAAAACATTCAACTTCAGAAATTCAGACAATTTGATAACTTAAATAGAATGCCACTATTTACCTTTCTACTAAAAACAGTTTGCTTAAAAAAAGATTAAACAAGATTGTTGGGGATACTTTAAGTCTGAAGCAATATCTTTAAATCTCTCAGCCATCCTTTGTTGCCACTGGCCCAGGCCTTCAGTATCTCCTTCCTGGCTGCCTCCTCGCCAGCCTCCCTCTCTCTCTGCAAGCTCTCCTGCACACCCTGCTGCTGACTTCTGTAGCCTGTGGACATGTCCTGCTCCTGCTCAGAAACCTTCAACTGCTTCTTAGTGTCTAGGATTACAATCTTAATTCCTGTGTTAGATTCAATATGCCCCACAAGCAGGCTTCAGACATTTCTTCTTTCTGGGCTATCTTTTGCTAAGAGGATAGATCTACCTACTGTGCAAGGAGCAGAAGGGACTATTTGTTATGTGTAATTTTTACCAGTTTTATTAAATAAAGGAAACAGATGAAGAGATGCATAAGGGCAAAACACTGGGAAAGGACATAAAGCCTGTGTCCTGGGTGTGCACCCTCCAGGAATCTCCATGCATTCCACTATCTGGAGGCTCCCAAAGACTTGACTAAAGTTTTTATGATGATGAGTTTATTCATTGTAAGCTTCCTCAAATTTTTCCTTAAAAGAAATAAGCCTGAGCCGGGCGTGGTGGTACACGCTTGTAATCCCAGCATTCAGGAGGCTGAGACCGGAGGATCCGGGTTCGCAGCCAGCCTCAGCTACCTAGTGAGGCACTTCGCAACTTAGTGAGACCCTGTTTCAAAATAAAGAATAAAAAATAGAGCTGGGGGTATAGCTCGGAGGTAGAATGCCCCTGAGTTCAACTCCCAGTACCACAAAAAAAAAAAAAAAAAAAAAGAAGCCTGTATAGGCCCACATATAAACATGTTTCTTTTTGTTATACTCCATTATTGAGTTTAGTCAAATACAGTTGTGTTATCAAATGCTCAAAGTTAAAAGAATCATGCTATTTACCATTATTTATTGACTTAAAAGAAACTTCCCCCTCATTTCAATGAATATTTTTAAAAGCACATTTTACACAGTATAAAATTTATCATTTGTGATTAGTGTTTTACTAATATACTCATTCAGGTTATTAAAAAAAATATATCTTGTTCTCTGTCATACCCTAAATCGAATTAAAGAATAGACACGTGCATGTAAAAGAAATACTTTTATAACTTACAACATTTATGAAGCACTCACAACATGGCAAAGACTTGCTACCCATTTTAGATGCCTTATTTAATTCTTGTAGAATTAAATCAAGAAGTATTATGATTATTTTTCTTTTTTAATAGATGCAAAACTTAGGGGTCAGAGAGGTCAAATAAACTTGCTCAAGGTCATACAATCAATGAAAAGCAGAACTGGGACTGTAGAATGTAGGTCTGACCTGCCTTAATCAGCTGCTACAACACCTGGATAGATTTTGTGAATGATTTTCAAAACTGAGAGTAAGGGAAGGAAGGGCAGGCACAATTTCCAAATTACTTAATGTAAACTCTTAAAAGTAGTGATTAAAATAATCTGGTAAGAATCAATGCAACACTTTTCTAAGGAGGTCTCTGACAAAACTTTGTAAAAACAGGTTCCCATTTGCAATTGGAAAATTGCTGCTCTCTTAGTAGGCTCTGGCAAATTTAAGAATTCCTGTCCTGCCTTTTGGTGAGTTGGGTGTGCTTATACATTTATCAGACAGAATCCGGAGATTTCATCATTTTGAATTACAAAGAACATTAATTGGTATTTACAAACATACTTTCAAGATTTTTAAAAATTCAAACTTTTCTTTGCAACTGTTTTAGAAAAAAAAAATTAGAAATGGCCAAACATCTGTTTTTACAGACATTATTTTATTCTATCCAAAAAGTTCTCAACAACTCCTCCCCTAAACAACCATACACAACATCACCAAAACATCAGTGGCAATCTAATGATGCCTCTCCCAGAACTCGGATAACACGGGATAGTGCAGGATCAAGGCCAGAGAAACAGTATAGGTACTAGTATAAAAGTAATTTTTAATTTTTTTGTGGCATTTAGCAAACATGCAATAGCAAACACCACCTGTTGTACTATAAGAAATATTCATATTTTCCCTCGACAAAAACGTCAGATGTACCCTAACAGGGTTTGCACTTATTTTCAAAAATTAAAAAACAAAACATGTTGACATATCCTAAAGAGGGAGATACCCAATAAACTTGCACAGAGGACTTGGTGGAATTGCGCGCGCGCTGGGTACCGGAAATCGAGCGGAATAAGGAGGTGGGGAACGCGCTTCCCCGGAGGCGGGGATGCAGGCAGAGGGGGCGGCGAGATGGAGCCCGGGACCGCTGCCCGCAGTTCTGCTCGGTGCATCAGCCACGGCGGGTCGCGCTCTTACCTCGCAGCCCGCGAACCAGCCTCTCCGCCCAGGCCACTCGGGGCGGCTGCCCGTCCAGGGGGAGGTGGCGATGCAGCGGGTCCCCGCCGCCGGCCGGGCTGGGGCACGGCGGGCCCTGGTCCTCGTGCCGGCGCCGCCGCCCGCCCGGGTGCGCCGAGCCGGGGTAGCCCCCCAGCCCCCGGCCGCGCGCGCCCGCGGAGCTCACGGCGGAGGAGGCGGCCGACCTCCGGCTGCCCGGGCGCCACTCCACGTCCATCTCCACCACCATCCCGCCTTCTTCCCCCTCCACCTCCTCCTCGTCCTCCTCCTCCTCGGCCTCGAAGCCCGGGTTGTCGCGGCTCCACGCCTGCCTGGAGCAGGACGAGAGCGGAGGCGACGGGGAGGCCGAGGCTCCGGCCGGGGGGTCCCGCGCGGCGGCCTGCCGGATGCGCTCCATCTCGATGTCCAGGCCCCGCGGCTCCCGGAGGCCGCCCGCCGTCAGCCGGCCTGGCGCTCGGGGCGCGGCGGGCCGCTGCGTGTCCCCGGGCTGCTGCTGCGGCTGCACGCGGCTGGAGTTCACCATCGTGGTCACTGGCGCGCCACGCGCGGGTGCGCCGCGCCGCCCTCGGCGCTGCCCGCTGCAGGAGCCATGTTCCTTTCTTCCCCCGGCCGCCGCCTGCTCCCGCCCCCGGCCGCCCGGCGGTCCCGCGTCCCTCGCCCGCCCCCTCGGCCCGCCTCCCCTCCCGGGGCCCGGCCTCGCCTCGCCCAGCTGCGGGGGGAACGCGCCCCGAGCAGAGCCGGAGCCGGAGCCGGCGGGCGCTGCATTCCTTTCGGTGGAAGGCTCCGGGAGGGAGAGAGGGAGGGAAGGAGGGAGTGGCCGGCCCGCCTGCCCGCCTGCCTGCGGGGAAAGGACTCGCGAGGAGAGGTCGCTGCCTGCCAGGCGTGGAGATGACTGCCCGCCGCTGGTGCCTTCGTGTACCAAAGTGCGGTGAGAGGAAGAGAGGCTGAGACCCTTTGATCGGATGGTGTGAATTCGTGAAATCCACTTCTGCAGTCTTTGGTCGGCTCCTGTCTCCACACGGTGTGGGGATCCCAGGGATGGGGCCTTGGGATCCTCAGATCCCTGGAGCTTCCACCTTGATTTCATTTCCCCTGGTGGCCAACTTTGGCCTCTGAGTAATGGAATCCTGCATCTGACCCGAAGTCTAGAAATTCACTTCCACTAGGCTGACACTTCCAACTTGATGCATAGCAGTTGTCTCAAACTCCACCTACTCCAAACTCAATTTTTTAAATCTTTCCCCCTCTTCTTTTAAACCTGCTTCACCTTCCCCCATGCCATTTGGGATTTGGGGTG
The DNA here is from genome assembly GCA_004027655.1 of Graphiurus murinus. Taxonomy (NCBI): domain Eukaryota; kingdom Metazoa; phylum Chordata; class Mammalia; order Rodentia; family Gliridae; genus Graphiurus; species Graphiurus murinus. Next base: position 92,920 of record PVLC010002203.1, on the reverse strand, counting down.
TCACTGCCCTCCTTGCTTCCCAAGCTGGTGTTCTACGTGGCGTTCTCCTCTGTCCTTTTCTTCTCCCAGTCTTGTGCCTTCTGCTTTTCACTCCCGCCGGCCTTGTTTCATGACTTGTGCTGTTCCACGTTGGGACGAATAATCTCTGTCATTCCGCATGTCGGTCAGCGTGTCATGCCTCCAGAGTTTCCGAATTAGATTCCAGACCCAGAGCTGCCTATTTGTCAAACTAGTGCTTAGCTCTCTGGGCTTCCAGCTGCTTAACTGATAACATTTAATTTCTGCACTTTGCAGAAATTAGTTAGTAACTTCTGAATTCATTTGCAACGAAAACAATGGAAATTTATTTTCTCACCAGATGTTGGTTGCTTTCCTCTAAGGCCCCTGCCCTTGGCTTGAGAATGGCCCTTGTTCTCTGTGTGTCCTTAGATGGTCTTTCTTCTAATCTTCTCTTCTAAGGACACCGGTTATATTGGATTAGGGACTACCCTAATGATTTCATTTCAATTTGATTGCCTTTTTTTTTTTAGACGACTATCTCCAAGTGTAGTCATCTTCTGAGATACTAGAGTTTAGGACTTCAGTGTGTGAATTTTTTGGAGGACATATAATAGCTCCCAAAGTACTTTTTATGCATGATATTCCATGTTGCACATCTGTCTGCAATATTGTTTGTTGGTTTTTACACACTTATAACCTGCTGACCATATTTAGGAAGTAGTTACAGCTACTCATCACTGACCCTGAAGTTTATCTAAGTATCTGTGTCCTTCTCCTACTGTGAGCTTCTGAAAGCAGAGCTAGTAGTGGGTCCGGAACACAGACCTGGGTCATGTTAATTGCCAATTCATTCTATAGACATCTCCTGTACCCTAAATTAGAAGTTGCACATGTTAAGCAGAGAGTGATAGATCAAATAAGAAGAAACAACTCTGAGATTACTGTCCTGAATAGGGGTTATGATACCTGTCATCCAAGAGGCCTCTAAATATGAAGTGCAGTGAATAGCAGGACTTGCATTGCATCATCAAAAAATTCTGAACAAACACGTGGCCAGGGGAAAGCCACACATAAAAAGAGAACAAGATCTCATCCAAAGGAATTTCCTGGAGAAAAGGTCTAGGTCTAGTGCAATGTTTGAAATATGAACTGAAGACTCTCTGGCTGTGTCTACAGTAGACTAATTCACTGAAGGACCCTCAGGCAGACTGCCCGGCTTCAGACCTTGCTGTCCACTTTGTAGCTGTGTGACTTTGGGCAAGTTACTTCACTTACTTGTGCTGGTTAAAAATGGAAATATGATAACACCCACCTCATAGTGGTGGTGGGTGTTTTAGGTGGATTAATACATACGAGTATCTAAGTCCATCTAGTCAGACTGCAATAGATAAAATGTTATATAGTATGTGACTGATAAACAACATTTATTTCTCATATTTATGGAAGCTGTGAAGTCTAAGATCATGGTGCCAGCAGATTTGGTGTTGAGCAAAGGTCTAATTTCTGATTCAGACTGGACTTCTAGCTACGTCTTCATATGATGGAAGGGACAGAAGAGGCCTGCTGTGGCTTGGATCTTTAGTGTTCCCCAGAGGCTCATGTGTTGAAGCCTGGGTCACCAGCTTGTAGCTAGTCGGAAGGTGGGGCCTAGTGAGGTCTTTAGGCAAAGGTTCTAGTTGGGACCCCACCCACTTCCTCTTTCTTTGCTTTCCAGCCACCATCAGGTAAGCAACTGTGCCCAATCACGAATTCCCAGCCATGATGTTCTGCTTCACCATAGGCTCAAAGGCAACAGAGCAACTGACCAGAGACTGCAACCTCTGACTATGAACTAGAATAAACTTTTCCTCTTTTTAACTTTATTTATCTCTAGTATTTTGTCACAGCAATGGGAAGCTGACTAGTATAAGCTCTCTTGGCCTTTGGAATAATTGCGGTAATCCCTTTTATGAGGTTCTCATCCCTGTGTCCTAACTCCCAAAGGCCCCACCTCCTAACCCCATCAATGTGAAGGTTAAGATTTCAATGTACAAATTTTGGGGAAACACAAACATTGAGACTTAGCAGCAAGGTATGTAGAAGACTGTCTGGCACATGGTAAATGCTAATAGTATTAGGACTATACTAAGTCTTATATCTTAATTATGATAATTATTTTCATCTACTGCAAGTTTTTATTTGGTTATCTTTGTATGAGATTTTTGAAGACAGAGGCTCTGTGTCCACCATAGAATTCCATAATAAATACTTAGTGTGCACCAACTATGCACCAAGCACACTAGGGGAAAGAGAGACACACACATCAATAAAACAGGCATTAAACCTGGCTCTCATGAGGGAGGACTTACATGAACAAGTGAGTGAACGAATCTAGTCAGGTGCCATCATCTTAAGTCATGGAGCTAAACCTTTGACTAAAACTGGGGACAGCTAACTGTTCCTGTGGCTCTCTTTTAAGTGTTTATATACCACCACCTTTTCTCTGAGCTTCTGGTCCCTTGGCATGTCTTATGCCCACATGAAGCTATCATAAAGGCAATTCTCAAAATGTTATATTAAGTTTGGCAATAATTTTTCTCCAACAATGTTTTCATTTCCCACAGTCGAAGGTTTAGAAGGCAGTGGATTACTGCTTAGTGTGTCCATTTCTTATTTGCTCCCCCTGACTTGCTGGCAGGTCTGCAGCCCAGATGCAAAAGAAGGCTGATAGAAAAGCAATCGTATGTAGGACTAATACCTATTTATTGGGTTCAAATTCTGTGCTTTTCTATGCATAGTAAAAAAAAAAACTATCGGTTTTGCTAGGATGAACAAAACAAAATACTATTTAAACAGATCCTTCAGGGAGGTTTATTCTCATTGGAGAGACACACACTCTAAATCTAAATAACACTATATGGGTGAGTATAATTTTTATCAAGGTAATAGTGAAGGCTTACAACACAAGGGAAGGTTCAGAAGAAAGATTACCCAGCCTGCAGTGGATAGGGAAGATAGTAGGGCCAGATCATGAAAAGCCTTGGATGCATGGTAAAGACTACAGACTTTATAATGTCATTAATAGCATATTTAATATATCTGTTCTTATAGTGTCAATTATTTAAAACAAAATCTGAGTCCTCATTCCTGAAACTATAATCTCACCCTTAAAATATTTCAAATTGATTGAAAATATATCTACACATATATAATTTAGACTTAGATGTAAGCTGATCCACAGTTTTATTTACAAATGATCACAAGACATGTAATTTAAAACACTCTCAGCAATTTTTGTGTAATATGGATAGTATTTGGCTCATTGCATCCTAAATATTGTATTCCAGGAGTTTCATTATTAATTTTAATCTTAATTTCATAAACCCAACACCTGTCATCTAATGTTTTCTGGTCAAATATCTATTTATTCTTTCTAACTTACTAATGTTCCCTTTTGTGGTTTTACCTGAATCCATTTTCCTGCTTCAGAGTTCCTAGCTTTTGTTCAGCTCTGAGGCTGTAAATTTCCCTATTTGCAAAATCCTCCCTTTAATACCCATCTTATATCCTACTTCTCACAAGAAGTTTTCCCTTATTAGGTAAGTATGATGCACAAGGTTGTATTTTTCTTCATCTGATTGCCACAATTCTATTGTCATATAACAATTTTCAATAATCCATAGAGTATAGAATATTGTGTGGGATGGATAACATAGCCTGGATGTTATTTGGTTTATTTTAACTGTGTGGCAGGTTTTTCTGGGGACACACTGTACAGACCCCACTCTGTCTCAGTGCCATAGTAGACACTCAAAGAAGCCATTTTAAAAGGCAAATTTTAAAACTTCATTAAAGTTTAATACTTAGTAGTCTCCACCTCTCTAACTTCTGTATTGCTAGAATTGCCTGTTTGTTTCCTATTTTGCTTTTATTTTCAGCGAGAACTGATGAGACAGACATGAGCTGAAGTACCCGTTGGTCTCTCCATCTCCACTTTCAAAAGGAAATCCAAAAAGGAGTTTCTGGCATGTGTGATGTTGCTTAGCAATTCACCCAAACAAACATGTTTCCTCCTCATTTTTTTCCCTGATCCTTATTTATTCAAGAACATTGTAAAATATTTTTTTATCACTTGACATCTGAGATAATTAGAAGAAAATGTAGGCTTATACAAAGAACTGCTAACCAGAGTAAAACTTTTATTTTATTACTCATTTTGCTGCTCTACTAAGGCAAGGCTAGGATTTGTGGCATTCTTCTTCATGTCTGGGTTTTTATTTGTTTTGGCAGATGTCCCTGTCTCTGTGGAGGTTATCTTGGCTCATCACTGGTTGGCACTGTGATCTTGATGACCTAACCTCTCTATCTTAGTTTCCTTCTCTGAATAGTGAGGTTAAATATCTACTTTTCAAATTCCCCATGGAAGTTTTGTTGAAGACTAATAAAAGAATATTAATAAATTTATACAGTATTTATCCAATGTCCACTAAATACCAGATGCCAGGTTGGATTCTGGGGAGACAAAGATAAGACATGATTTCCTACCTTCCAGGGGATCAAACCTTATAAACTGATTGCCTGGAAATATCCTCATTCCACCTTCACTCCCTCTTCTATGCTACATAGAGACTTACGAATTTTTCTATACTCAAACATCAATTCCTCCTGAAATCTTCCTTAGCCATGATCTTTGTCCCCAGCCTGAATTTACTTGCCCTTCCACCATGTGACCCCTTTTTTCAACATTTGTTCCCAATATTAAGACTATCTCTTCACATAGTTGTCTTCCTGGGTATAATGTGAGCTCATGGCAAGCAAAGACCATGGCTTACTTTATTGTTTAGCAGCTCATCAGCCAGTCTCCTTTCTAGTGATAACAGTAACCAAGTTTCTTTTTTGGGGGGTGCAGCCCCTCCCCTATTCTGAGTCTCTGTGTGACTCAGGTGAGGCTGATGCCACCATTAGCTTCCAAGTGGTGTGTGTGGAACTCAGGTGTGGGCGGAATGCTGAGTCTCCTTGGCCCCTGTAAATGGTATTTAACAATGACTATGGCATCCGGTTTTTGTTCAGTGAAAATTAGGCAAGAGATATTTTCCAGTTACTGGAAAAGAAAAGAGTCTCTTCTTATTAGATTTGGAGTTGTAAGGCTATAAGTCCAGACAAGCTGGCAGCCAAAATGCTGACACTCAGGAACCAAATGGAGCCAACAGTACATGTACAAAAAAAGTACATTTAATGTAAAGACTAGAAGGATAGCAAAATTGAACTAATGTTTGGGTGGCCATGACACTGAAGAACATTATAACATACAGTTTTATCATGTGTCATCTCCTAGTTTTGTCAGATGCAAATATAATATATATCTATATTTGTTCAATTTCAAAGGAATTTTGAACAAGGTGGAACCAGGAAAAAAACTCTTTTGAGCATTGTGTGAGACTTTTCTCTTTACTAATTCAAATTTACTCATTAATACCATTTGGGTGTATCTGTTAAAAAAAAAAATCTTCCCGCCCTGCATGGTGGCGCATGCTTGTAATCCCAGCATTTGGGAGGCTGAAACCGGAGGATCCCGGTTCTCTGCAAGCCTCAGCTACCTAGTGAGGCACTCCGCAACTTAGTGAGACCCTGGTTCAAAATAAAGAATAAAAAATAGGACTGGGGGGATAGCTCGGAGGTAGAATGCCCCTGAGTTCAATCCCCAGTACCGAAAAAAAAAAAATCTTTGAATCCAACTGTATTTTCACTAGCCTGTATTTTTCCAGAAGCTTATCAGACTTTTTCCTTCCAAATGCCACTTGATGCCAATATACATGAGGCTTATTATATTCTCAGATCTGCCAGACTTTGCAGAATACCTATTTTACACCCATCCAGCACATTCTTAGATATGATTAGAATGCAAAAGAATGTTGTCCTTGCCTGCCAGAAGCTTGTAATGAGCTTGCTTACATAGATAAAACAATTAAATATCAGAGCTTTATGATGCTCTTCTGGGGAAATTTTTTGTTCTGTTTCACTTTGAGTGCAGATTCTGGAGTCTAACCTCTAGGGCTTTTGATTCATTATGTTTTAGGCCAGATTTATGAATCTGTATTTTAAGAGAGCAGAGCACAGAGATGAAGAATGACTTTTGACATCATTTGAGCCACTTAGTCAGCACTACTTAAAGTTAGATCTTCCTCGGCATTTCATGAGCCAAAACATTCCCATTTTGGTTAATTTAGGTTAGGGTTCTGTCTCTTGCAAATGAAATTATATTAAATAATAGACTTGAATATAACCGAATCCTACAGACTGGTAAGAGTCATGTTAGTCATATGCATAATAGGTCATATGAATGCAAAGTTGGGCCTCTTGTCTGTGCTGAGTGGGCTAAGGCATTTGGAGTTGCTGGCTTTGAGCAACCACCCTGTATGGGTTAGGAAATTAGACTTTGGAGGATGCCAAACTTGGATTTTCTTTTTAAATCTCATTAAATTACTTCAAAACCTTAACTGTAGCATTCCAAAGAGGCTTTTAGAGCCAAGTGTGGTGGCGCAAACCTATAATCCCAGTGGTTGGGAGGCTGGGACAGGGGGATTACAGGTTCAAGGCCAGCCTCAGTAACTTTAACAAGGCCCTCAGCAATTTACTGAGAACCTGTTTGAAAATGTGAAATAGAGTAGGGCTCGGGGTATAGCTCGGAGGTAGAATATTCCTGGGTTCAATCCACAGTACCAAAAAAAAAAAAAAAAAAAAGGAAAGAGAGGAAGGAAGGAAGGAAGGAAAAAGAAAAGAAATCTTGTCCCAAAAGCAAATGGACATAACTATTTTCTAATAGGACTATTTATAGAAACAGGCAGCCGTCCACCTTTCGCCCAGAGACTGTAGTCTGTTCACCCATTTTAAATATCTTTTTGCTGCATGCTAGTTTCTGAGTTTGTTCTCAATTATTTTCTTTTACTCCAAATATTTTCCTATTTTATGCCTTTAAATCTTCTGGCTTTAATACTAGAGAAACAGTAGCACCTGTACAATTACCACCTAGTAAACATTTTATTTCTTTATTTCTCTTTCTTGTTCAAAATTTTATAAAAGAAGTAAATCATTTCAGAAAAAAAAGTCTTCTAAAAGTGTCTTTTCACTTTCTCTCTCTCTCTCTCTCTTTTTTTTTTTTTTTTTTTGGTGGTACTAAGGGGTTGAACCCTGGAGTATTCTAGCTCTATTTTATTTTTTATTTTGAAACAAGGTCTCACTAAGTTGCTGAGGCTGGTCATGAACCTGTAATCCTGCTCTCTTGGCCTCCCAAGTATTTTGATTACCTGCCTGCACATATAATATAGTTTTTTATATAGTTCAATTTATGAATTTCTTTAATAGATTATGCTTTCAGTGTCATATCTAAGAAAATTTTGATTCATCTAAAGCCACAGATTTTTCCATATTTTCATTTAGAAGCTGTATAATTTAAGGTTATACATTTAGATATATGGTCCATTTTTTAAATAATTTTTTTATGTGGTGTAGAGATTTTTTGTTTATTTGCTACATAAGAATATCAAATTATTCTGGTACCTATCTCTATTGAATCATCTCTGTAATATCATTGAAATTAAGTTAACCATATATATGTGCATGTCTATTTCTGGAAACTCTGTTCTGTTTCTTTATGTGTTTAGCTTTTTACTAACACCATTCCAGATTAGTTACAGTAGCTTTCCTCATACTGTTACTTACTGACTACAAAAGATAGTTTAAATTTGTAAATTTTAATGGCTTGATTTTATTTAATGACTCTTTGTGGTCACAGTCCTTATTTTGCTCCAACCCATAAAGTTTATCAAAGTTTATCAGTGAGCATTAATAAGTCATGTTAGGTTTCTATGTGAATGACATTTAGAAATCTCTTATAAATGCAAATTTTAATATCAACTCTCAGTTTTTTAAATGAACCAAATGATTCTTAACAAAAATAGACTTTAGAGCCTGGCATGGTGGCGCACACTTTTAATCCCAGCATTTGGGAGGCTGAGACCCGAGGATCTGGGTTCGCAGCCAACCTCAACTACCTAGTGAGGCATTCTGCAATTTAGTGAGCTCTTGTTTCAAAATAAAGAATAAAAAATAGGACTGGGGGTGCAGCTTGGAGGTAGAATGCCCCTGAGTTCAATCCCCAGTACTGCAAAAAAAAATATTATTTTTTAAAGTCGTTTTAGGTTCACAGAAAAATAAAGTGGAATATATAGAGATTTCTCAAACACTCCTTGTTCCCATACATGCACAGCTGCCCCCATTATCAACATCACTTGCCAAAGGTGGTACACCTGTTATAATTGATTAACGTCCATTGACACATCATTATCACTCAGATTCAATAGTTTACATGAGGGTTTGTTCTTGGTGCTACACATTCTATGTGATTGAATAAATTTGTGACATATAAAATACAGAGTAGTATCACTGTTCAAAAATCTTCTGTGCTCCATTGATTCATCCCTCCCTCACCACTAACTCCTGGCAATCGTTGATCTTTCCACTGTCTCTATACTTTTCCTTTTTCAGAATGTCACAGAGTTGGAGTCATGTAGTATAGAGTCTGTTCAGAGTGGCTTCTTTCACTTAGCAGCTGTTACAGTTCACACCTGAAGAATTTCCCCAAAATTCATTTTGTTGCTAAACAATAAACATGATAATTTGTTTTTATATTTAAATATAGTCATTGCTCAAAGACAGTACTTTTAAAACATGTATTTCCCTTCCTTGAGCTCTTTCTTTTGATTCAATCCTTCTTGAGTAGATTTTTATTAGGTATTTTTTTTGTTGTTGTTGTTTTTAAGAAAAACTCATTAATGCCCCACTACTCCTACAGTCTGTACAAAATTAAGAATGCCTTTTTGTTACCATGAGCATTAAACAAATGGATTGAGTATTCTGTTCTTGACTCAATCTTTTTTTCTTCCTGTTTAGAATTCTTTAAACATTCTAGATATTAGTCCTGTATCGGAGGAGTAGCTGGTAAAGTTCTTCTCCTATTCTGTCAGCTCTCTTTTGAGGTTCTTTATAGTTTCCTTTGCTGCACAGAAGCTCTTCAGTTTAATTCAATCCCACATAGTAATTGTCATTTTAATTTCTTGTGCCTTTGGGGTCTTGTTGAGGAAGTTTTTATCCATGCCTATCTGTTGGAGTGTTGGTACTATGCTCTTTTCAAGTAACTGCAAGGTCTCTGATCTAATTTCCATCTTGAATTGATTCTTGTGCAGGGTGAGAAAGTGAGATTTATTTCCATTTTTCTGCATATGGTTAACTAGTTTTGCCAACACCATTTGTTGTAGAGTATATCTTTTTTTTTTCCAGTGTATGTTTTTAGCTAATATCTAGAATATACAAAGAACTCAAGAAACTCACTGTCAAAAAACAAATAACCCAATCAAAAATTGGGCAAGTGAACTAAATAGACGCTGCAAAAAAGATGAAATACAAATGGCCAATAAATGTATGAAAAAATGTTCAACATCATTAGCAGAGAGATTTGAATCAAAACTACCCTAAGATTTCACTTAAACCCAATTAGAATGACAATCATTAAAAACACAAACAATAATAAATGCTGGCAAGGATTTGGAGAAGTAGGAACTCTGATACACTGTTGCTGGGATTGCAAATTAGTGCAACTACTTTGGAAGCAGTGTGGAGAATCCTCAGGAGAATGGGAATGAACCTACCATATGATCCAGCTATACCACTCCTGGGTATCTACCCTAAAAAATTGAAACCAGACTACCATAGTAGTACTGCATGCATACCTATGTTTATAGCTGCACAATTCATAATCACCAAACTATGGAACCAGCTGAGATGTCTATCAACAGATGAATCAATTATAAAATTATGAGACATATACACAATAGAATTCTACTCAGTCATAAAGAACAAAATTACATCATTTGCATGGAGATGGATGGAACTGGAGAATATTATGGTAAGTGAGATTAGTCAGTCACAAAAAGTAAAGGATCAGATGTTCTCCCTCATATGTGGAGGCTAGGGAGAAGTTGGGACACAGGAGGGGCTCCAGATAAAGGAGGAGAAACCTTAGTGAAGTGAAGGAGGGGACCTAACTGAGGGAGATGGGAGGGGGGAGGAAAATTTGATAAGGGAAACACCTCAATGGTCATGATGTACATACACAAACTTATCAAAGCTAATCAAGTTGTTGAGCATGGGAAGGTTGGGAGTAAGAAGGAGTGGGGTGGGACCTGGGGGAGGGCTCAGTGAATGCTGTGTGTATGTATGTCTCTATCACCCTGAATTGCATCAAGATGTATGATTTCAATGCACACACACAAAAAAAGATATAAGCAACAACAACAACAAAAGAATTCTTTAAACATTCTTCTAACTTCCTCTGTCATTATTTGCCCTCTGTACATCCTCTTGGGTGAAATGTCAGGGCATGTCTTTTGCCCACTCTAATTGCATTGTTTGATTTTAAAAATTTAACTTATAGGAGCTCTTTACTGTGGCATAGTAATAAAAATAGTAAAAGTTGATTTGGGTCCTTGGTTCCTTGAACTCTACAGAGTGATAAGAGTCTGGATTTGTATGCTAATGAGATGAGTGGTGGCTAAGGTCTCTGTATAGTTTCAGGATGGAGCCAGAAGTGGCCAGAAAGAGCAAGCCATGGTGAGAAGATTGAAACTTTCAGCCCCACCCCTGACCTCTGGGGAGAGCATAGGGGATAGAGATTGAGTTCAATAACCATTAGCAAATGGTTTAATCAATTATTCCTTCATAAAAAAAACTCCAATATAAATCCCTAAAACACGAGTTTCAGAGAATTCCAAGTTGGTGATCACAGAGAGGTGCCAGAAGGCAGACCCCCTGGAAAGATCATGGAAGCTCTGCATACCTGCTCCTGCACAACTACACTCTACACCTTGCCTGCTTCATTCATTCCACTTAGCTGTCCCTGAGTTGCACCCTTTTTAGCAAACCAATAAACACAAGTAAGCTCTGTGCATTGTTCTAAAGGAAGGTCATGGGAACTCCTGGATCTGTAGCCAAGTTGGACATCAGTGTGGGCCCCTGGGTACTCAGAACTTGCTACTGGTATGCAGAGTGAATGCAGTCTTGTGAGGCTCATCTCTTTAACTTTTCGAGTCTGCATTAACTCTTGAATAGTTAGTGTCAGAACTGAATTGAGTTGCAGGACTCCAATCAATGGCTAGGGAATTAGACACTTATAATCTTGCTATAAGTCCTTTGTAGAATGTGTGTTTGGCTTTCTGTTTGCTCATTGTCAAAATACAAGGATTCAATTGATTTTTGTACTTTGATCTTGTCTCCTGTAATTGTACTAAACTCATTTACTAGTTCTGGGAGTGTGTGTGTGCTGATTTCTTAGAATTTTCTACATAGACAATAGTGTCATCTGAAAGCAGAGACAGTTTCATTTCTTTTCTTTTCTGTGTACCATTTATTTCTTGTTCTTGCCTGATTACCATGAGCAGAATTCCCAGTTCTGTGTTGAATAAGAGCAGTGAGATGAGATATTCTTGCTTTGTTCTTAATCTTAGAGGGAAAGCATTCCACCTGAAGTATTTGTCCCTAAGATTGATGTTAGCCACATTACTGTTTTACAGCATCAGCAAGGCCATGCTCCCACTGAAATCTGTACTGGAGAATCCTTCCTCACCTCTTCCTAGCTTCTGGGGCTTCCCACAGCATGTGGATTTCCTTGGCTTGCAGCTGTAGACCTCCAGGCTCTGCCTTTGCTCCTGCATCATGTTCCCCCCTGTGTCCCTATGTTTTCACAAGGTCTCCTTCTTATCAGAGCGTCAGTCATATTAGTTTAGGAACCTACTCTGTTCCAGTAGGATCTCATTTTAACTAAACTAATGACATCTATGATGCCCCTATTTTCAAACAAGATCACATTTTGGAGTACTGGCCATTAGGTTTTCAATGTATCTTTTTTAGGGGAACATTCATCTCATAACAGTATTCCATAATTACCTTGTAGAGGCTACAGCATCTGTATAATATCCCCTATTTATTCTCTGAAGTCAAACTTGCAATGTTTAAGAGACTATATGCTTCACGACTGACTGGCTCAAGTGAAGAACATAATAATGCTTCAGTATATGAGTTTGCTAAATTGAAGAGGTATAAAGAAAATTGCCTCATGAAATTGCAAAGTAGAAAATGGTTTTTCTTCATTCTCCACAACCATGATTTTAAAGTCCTCTTGATGGTATAGATCAATATCAGAATTGCTCACTATTGATCTTCTCTTGCGTCCTGCTCCACAGGCTAGACTAAACACCATGGGAGACTTGCTTGTTATCACCACAATTGCAATCAAATCATATTTGGAGCCACTGCTACTAGAAACTTAAGGAATAGGAGTGACAGAGGGGAGAGGCCATGCCAGACACCAGAAAAAACAGTTTGGATCATGCTTATGCTGTGCCACTACCACACAATAGGGATGAAAAGATTCTCAGACTAAAGAAGGCCTGTGTCAGCCAGGTGGAGTGGCACAGGCCTATAATCCCAGTACTTGAGGCTGAGACAGAAGGACTACAGTTTCAAGGCCAGCTTCAGCAACTTAGTGCGGTGAGACCCTATTTCAAAACAAGAAATAAAAAAGGCTGGGGTGTAGCTTGGAGGTAGAATGTCCCTGGGTTCATTCCCAAGTACCAAGACATTAAGTTGAGTATTTACCAAGTTTTGGAGGGACATAGCTGATGGGACATTGGTTTAAACATTGTCTTGACATTTGTAACAGTTTATGAATGTTTTCTCCGTGGTTTCATGATGTAAACAATGAAGGAATTGCTCTGAGACTTACAGCAACAATATTTGAGATGTAATTTTATAAGCTTTATTCATCATATTTTTTTTTATTATGCCTGCTCTTCCTTCCTCCTCCCAATTTTTGGAACATTTTTAAACCTTGAGAAAAATTGAAAGAATAATGTATTTTTCTACATTTATTTTCTCCCTTCCTGAATGCCATTTTTGACTGTTTTCTAAAAATAAATATTATTACGCATATTGTGTTGAAGGTATACAACAATGTTATGGGATACATACAGACAGTAACAGACTACACTTATATTAACATACCCATCATCTGATGTACTTAACCCTCTTTTTTGTGGCAAGAAAGGCTAAAATCTCATTTAGCAGGAATCTCAAATAGAATACAATTTTATTAACTATAGTCCTCATGTTGTATATTAGATCTCTAGACTTCTTTATCTGCCATATCTGATTCTTCATAACCTCTAACTTGTATCTTCCCATTTCCTCCTCTTACTGTACATATATTTTTTTTCCTGAGCCATTGGAAAGTAAATTACAAGAACAATGACACTTTGACCCTAAGTATTTCATTGTATTTTTTTTGTAAAAGAATAAATATATTCACTTTCATAAATAGTGCAATAATTTCACTTAAGAAAATTAACAATAATTAATTCCACAATATTATCTAATATACTGTACATAATCAGATCTCCATAACTGTCCCTAAAATGTTTTTTATAACTTCGTCTTTTGGGGGAGGGTTCGGCGTGGGGGGATATTGGGACTTGAAGTCAGAAGCATTCTACCTCCCAGCCATACCCCCAGACCTTTTGATTTTATATTTTGAAACAGGGCCTCAGTAGATTGCTACCGACTCCCTACTCCCATCTCTCTACTGCTGAGGCTGGTTTCGAACCTGTGATCCTCCTATCTCAGCCAACCAAGTACTGGAATTATAGGCATGTGCCACCATGCCCAGTACTCTGTCTTTTTTAAATCCAGGAACCAGTTGAGGTTCATTGGTTAGTTATGCTCTTGGTTATGCCTGTTTATACTTTGAATTCAGAATATTATTTCCCCCTTGTCCTTTTTTGTTTCACTAATTTTACTTTTTTGCAGGACTGACAGATTTAGAAAACAAAAGTGCAGGATGCTCAGTTAATTTGAATGTCAGATAAATAATGAATTATCTGTTAGTATAATATGTCCTATGCTTATATTGAAAGATGATTCACTATTCTTTTGAAATTTAAACTTAATGGGCATCCTGTATTTTATCTGATAACTCTATTTTTTGGAAAGTTCAGGCCAGCTATATTTGGAAGTAGTTCAAATTCTGAATTTGTGTCTTTTCCAGTGACTTGATTCTGCTAAACATCTCTTACAGAAATAATTCATAGGTAATGTTGCACATTTCTTATTTTGTCACGTTAGGAGGGGCATATCTAGTGGTCCTATTAGTGAAGCTAAGTTTGATTACTGGATGAAGATGGTGATGATCAAATCTCTGTAGTGGAAAGCACCTTCTTCCTTTTGGAATTACCAAGTGATTTGTGGGTAATATTCTGAGATCATGTGAATACCTGCTCTCAGTCACCTCTTATGTAATGATTGCAACCATCACTGTGATCTTGTCTGAATCAACAATTATACTGCGGCTTGTGCAATGATTTTCTAATTTTATCATTCCTTTTGCATATATTATTAGCTGGCATTCATCTGTAAAGAAAACTTTTCCATTTCCTTATTTTATGCATGCTCGTTTGCTCTCTCAGTCACTCTTTATATCACTATACAGTAATGAAATTTAGAAATTCACTTTGTTATAATCTGTTACTGCCATTAGTGTGTGTGTGTGTGTGTGTGTGTGTGTGTGTGTGTGTGTGTGTATGTGTGTGTGTGTGTGTGTATCTGGGGATTGAACCCAGGGCATTTTGCCTCTGAGTTATACTCTCAGCCCCATTTTTAAATGTTTTATTTTGAAACAGGGTCTTGCTAAGTTGCCAAGGCCAGGCTCGAACTGGAGATCCTCCTATCTCAGCATCCTTAATACTGGATTACAGGTGCATGACACCACATCTGGCTGCCATTATTTTTACTGCTTTTTTTTCACTGGCCTTTTAAAAATTCTTCTTATTTTTGGCCAGTGACAGTCTCCTTCAAGTCTGCTCTTTTGTCCCATGGACAGGGCCCTGTTCCATCTCTGAGTACTTGTTTTCATTCTATTATAAAAAGGTGTCCTGGGCTTATTTTGTATTCTTCTTGCCTAAGAACAGGAGTTAATTTTCTGCTAATGAACTTGTCCAGCTATCAGTTTACTGCCTCCCTGATCAGAATTCATTGCTTCTGCTCTGCTTTGTGATTCTGCAGTTGGGCCCTGAAGATGTGCTTCCTCTGCCAGCTGGCACAATGGCATGCTTTGTCAGCAGAGGGCACTGGAAGGACACTGCAGAACTGGGCCTCTCAGTCTGTTCCTGGTATCCTCTGCCCCTGAGGTGGGGCTGCCAGCATTGGATACACAGAACATCCAGTGGCACTCACTCTGGCCTGCCCCATGGTTTCCTGCTGGCCAGCCACAGTCTACTGGCACCCCTGTGATAAGTATCCTGTTTGCCAACTTCAGCCCACCAGTTGTGGACCAGCTCTGGCTGAGGATAACATAGCAAACGTCCTTGCCATCCCCTGGTTTGCAGTTTTACCCTTTCCAATGAAGTGTGAATCTCAGCTTTGCAAAGAGGATCGCCTTTGTAATTTGTTCCTCATTTGAGTACTCTCAGTCCTAAGGTATAAAGTTGTCTTTTATCATCTTTGGTTAACTCATTTCTAGTTAATAATCCTTTATGTTAAAGTTGCCCTGCTCAAATTACTGGTGTGTTTTCTGTTTTCTTAATGAACCCTGACTGATAGAGAAGTGGTTCAGGGAATCGTCTTAGAGTGGTACCACTATTCAAAGATGAGACTTCAGGATAAACTTGGACATACCCATGGATTTGAACATAGTGCCGAGCCATTCGCCAACAGGAAGTGGGATGCTTACATTCTATGGCATGTGGAGATAACACAACTCATCAAGCTATCACCTGTGGTTGACTGTGATGTTGTGCTGACTGAAGCGTTGGGAGTTGAGGGGTTGCTGCATTTGACTGATGATGTATGCCGGCACTGTGGAATGGGATTGTCTTCTCATAGTAGAAAAGCTTTCCCCATACCAAGATTGTAACATAACTCACTCGTTTGTCTAATGTTTTAATGGTTTCCTTTTAAATTGAGATTCTTAGTCTGTTTGGGGATCATTTTGATGCATAGTGTAAGATATGGATTGAATTTTATCTTAGTCCAGATGATATGCAGTCACTCAACCTAATTTATTGAAAAGGGCATGTCATCTTTATCATATCATAATTTTCACATGTATTTGGATCTATTTTTGGACTTAAGATTCTCTTCCATGGATATATCTATTCATGTGGCAAGTATCACAGTGTTTGATTTAAGGTTTTTCAACTTTATGATGGTACAAAAATGATACACATTCAGTGGAATTTATACTTTGAACTTTAAATTTGTATTTTTTTCGGTGGTAGTAATATGCAGTATGCTAATCTCTTCTGGTGCTGGGTAGTAGCACTGAGTCAAAGCAACCAGTCAGCCACGTGACCATGAGGGGAAGAAACTGGACTATGTGGCTAAACGGTGATGTTTGGCATTGCATATATTGAATGCATTTTTGACTTACAATATTTCTAACTAATAATGAATTTATCTGGATGTAATTCCATCATAAATTGAGGAGCACCTGTTTTTCTTTGTTTTTTCTGTTTGTTTCTCAAGAAAATGATCCAAGTCATCTAGGTTTTCTATCTGATTTGGATAAGATTGTGCAAAGTAGTCTCTTTTAATTTTTAAAGTGTCTTTGGTTTCATTGGTTAACTCCTTGTTTTTACATCTTATTTGTTGTTATTATCCTTTTTTTAAGATTAGCTAGTGGTCTATCTATTTTGTTGATTTATTTTTTGCAAAGAATCAAAATTTGGATTTATTAGTTTTTACTTTTTCCTGTTCTCTATCTCATTGCTTCCACTTCTAACTTTATTTCTTCTGCTTTATTTTATTTGTAGCTCTTTTCTGATTTTGAAGATCAGAGCTCAGGTTACATATTTTTATTCTATTATTTTTGGTGATACGAGAATTTAAGGCTGTGGGTTTTCCTGTGATCACTGGTTTAACCATATTCTATTGATTTTGTTTTTAATGTTTCTTTTTTAGATATTTCACGATTTTAATTTTTTCCTTTTAGTCCCAAGGGAAAATAGAACAAAATAAATTTCTTTATGAAGCTAGGCATAGTAGTACATGCCTATAATCCCAGTACTTGAGAAGCTGAGATCAGAGGATTGAAGGTTTAGGGCCTTAGAGCTGGGGGTGAGCTCAGAGGCAGAATGCCCCTGAGTTCAACATGTAGTACCAGAAAAAAAAATTATATGGAATATCTAGTTTTAGAAAGAGAAGACATGGAATAAAGAAGAAGCTGACTCACTTTAGTCTTTTAAAAATTTCAGTGTTGAATGAAATTGAGAATTGTTTTAAGTGAAATTGAGAATTTTGAGTATCATCTGAAATGGCATTTCAACTTTTTCCATTACACAGAGACTATTTCTTATCTAAGAGTGATCAGAATAACTCTAAGACCTACATAAATTTTCATTAGGGGCAGGAAAGCAGCAAGTTTACTGAGAAAATTGATGGGTAGTGATGAGAAAAGATAAGATGGATTTGTGATTGCATCTGGGCTTTGATTCGCTTTTTGTATGAAATATGATAAGTTAGGAAACGACACTCCTTCTGAAGAACCATGCATGGCTGGAAGAGTTCTAGCAGAATACCTGCATCCACTTGACCCTTACTTCATTGACTAAGAACTTAGGCTCAGCCAGAGCCCTACAGCTGATCCTGCAGCTAACCCTAAGTCCCAAGTCCTGCAGATTCATTAAAATGGTTACATTTTATTAATTGCAAGACAACTGCAGGAAAACAAATAAGAAACACAATAGACACCACCACACTCACAATACACTTTAGATGTAAGATTTATTCATATCAACAAAAATAATCACAACAAAATATACACTAATTTAAAAACAAAAGATTAATTATAGTGACATGAAAATGGTATATTCTCTTTTAAGTTTGTAAAAGCAGTTTTTCCTTTTACATACCTTTCTATTCATAAAAAAATAACAAACATTAAAATGCAGTGATTGTTTGCATTTTTTTCTAAGGAAAGAACAAAGAAAAATGCAGAAGCCCTTAGGTTACAAGGGTCTTACCATGAAGCAGCAAACTAATAATGGAAAACATTATCTATTTCCAGATCTGAATACATATACATTCACCCACTAAACTGAGAAATAAGCATTTTGTATTATCTCCCAACCCTCTATAATGTATTTTTTCTTTTTACTAAAAGCAAAGTAAGAAATTGTATTTTTTCTCTTTTTTAGTTGATCTCAGAACATGTACTCTTTAATTCTTGAGATTTACGAAATAAAGGTGTTGGTCTTCTTCCTTACTGTTAGAGTCTTGGATTAGTTTGTCTTCGTGGCTATGAAATTCCTTCCTGTAGACATCCTGGATGACTTTGGTACTTTCCTTACTGTCAATCACATCAAAATGCTCACTGGTGTCACTGCTGACATTGTGCTTATATTCTCTGGACTGCTCTTGACTGTGGGTTTCCACGCTCTGGTCATCCAGCTGGCTTGCTTCATGGCTGTCCCCGTCAGAGGGCACTTTCAGGTGCCAGGCAACAGGGGCGGCCTTGCGTGCCTCTTCCAACTCCTCGCTTTCCACGTGTGAGGTGATAGTATCAGGAAACTGAACCGCAACACAAACAGAAGAAGAGTTATATGAACAGCCAGGGGTGGGAATGTTATAATTTTTTTAGGCCAAATCGTATTGGATATTATCTAAATGTGACTGAAGGAAAAAATAATACTAGCCTGTTATTTTGTACTTTACCAATCCCTTTCTCATAAATCATCTTTAATAGTTATACTGCTTATGTATGGAATGAAACGCACAAGATAGTCTGGTTATCTCTGATTTACATAAAAGAAAGTGAGTTGAAAGCTAAAACATAAAATGAATAGTAAAAGGCCACTAAGTAAAATTCAGATCCTTTATCTCCAGGTTTAGTATAATTTGTGACTCCACATACCTCTCAGGGTTTTTTATTATTATTATTATTTGTCTGTCGACCTAATTTAATTGAACTGGATTCCAGATCTTCCATTACTCTTTTATTCTATTAGGTATTTAACTTTAAAGATTCGACCATTACCTTTTGCTAATAACTGCAGTTTTCTGGTCTTTTTTTTTTTTTTTTTTTTTTTTGCGGAACTGGGGATTGAACTCAGGGGCATTCTACCATACCGAGCTATACCCCCAGCCCTATTTTTTATTCTTTATTTTTTTATTTTTTTTTTTTTTTGCGGTACTGGGGATTGAACTCAGGGGCATTCTACCTCTGAGCTATACCCCCAGCCCTATTTTTTATTCTTTATTTTGAAACCGAGTCTCACTAAGTTGCGGAGTGCCTCACTAGGTAGCTGAGGCTGGCCGCGAACCCGGATCCTCCAGTCTCAGCCTCCCAAATGCTGGGATTACAAGCGTGCGCCACCACGCCCAGCTCTGGTCTTTTTTATCTTAAAAAAAGTGATTATAACAAATGCTTTTGAATCAGGATTTAGAAAAATAGAATAATGTTTGAGAGACAAAATCAAAAAGAAATAATGTGAACTTAAAAACCACCAAGGAGGAAAAAATTTGTATTCACTGGTCATAAAGTAGATTACTAATAAATACTCTCCTGCTTGCTGAATAATGAATGAATATGTGAACTTCGGCTTCCTAGAAATGAGTGTTAGTCATAACCATTGAGTGTGTCTGTTAAGAGACGTACCTGGACTACAGAAATCTGGAACTTTGACTTTGACCTCAGTCCATAAGCCACACTGTCACCTCGGCCATCATTATTTCTCCCCTGAGAGAAAGCTGGGGTTTCTGGACCAGGAGTTGGAAGATCAGTGACCACTTCATCAGACTCGTCAGAATGGTGAGACTCGTCAGAATGGTGAGACTCGTCGGAATGGTGAGAATCATCAGGATGATCAGTGTCATCGGAGTTGTCTGAGTCAACAGAGTCCTGGCTGTCCACCTGGTTTCCGTCATCATCATCATCCACGTTGTCCATGTGGTCATGGCTCTCATTGGACTTACTTGGGAGGGTCTAAAAAGACAGTCCAACAAATTAGTGTCTGGGTTTTAATTTTCCCTTACCCTTTATAGGGCACTAGTCTTGTAATATATTTAGTTAGAGACTCTTTGCATTTATGATACATTCCATGGCTTTTAGGAGCTAAAGTGAGCATTTTCTCTTTTAACACAGAGATAAGTGAAATAACATTCTGAGGTACTTTTCATGCTTTCCAAGAAAAAAAATTATTTTCATAGATATTTTCAAACCAAATATGTAAGTATAACATTCATATTGGTAAGTGTTTTTCCTTACACATATTAGACATATTTAGCTTACTAAATATAATGGTGTAATAGACACAGGTGCAAAATTGTGAGATTGATTTCTCTCTCTGAAATGAAAATTTTCAAGATATCAGAGCATCCATATGTTAATGTGTTTATCAAAACCTATAGCTACCTCCCTGTTATTATAGATAATCAAAAGGTGACTGTTCTGCATATGTATGCAGATCAAATCTGTCCATTGAACTGAACAATACCTATTAAACTTTAAATCAACATATATAATGGGTCATTCATCTAACTTTCCTTATTAGAGATTTTTAGCATATACAAGTTGGACCTTAATGGAAAACAAATTTATCTTTCTGCTCAGTGAAAATATTAACAACATGCAAAGAAGTTATGTGAGGAACAAGAAACAGTCTAAAGGCAAAACCAAGACAGGCACAGTCCTTCGTGCATTTTAAAATAAAAATGGGGGAGTTGTGGGAGCCTAGCTGGGCCCTTTCCCCCCTGGCAGTTGCTATCTGCATATATGAGCAATTATACTGACTCTTCTGTTATGGCTACAATTATACTGACTCTTCGGCTATGGCTACATTGGAGTCTCGAAGTCTGGAGATTGCCCCTAGGATGCATAGATGAAAGACCCTCCTACTTCTTAGAAAGTAAATATATAACCCTAAAGGAGTATGGTTTTATGACTCTAGAAAGTTTGCTTTACCAGGCTATGTTAAGAATGTGGGCTATACGTGTAAAACAAAGAAGTGGTACTATTTGTGATCTGACAATTATGGATATGTCATAAATGTCTATGTAACCCTGCTGTACTCAAGAAATGGATAAAAAAATCCATGCTGAAAAAAAAAATAAATAAAAATCATATGCATATCATATGTTAGATAAGACATCTTTAAAATACCTTAAATAATTTTAAGGTAATTAGTAGATATTTTTTGCAACCCTGAAGTTACCTGAAGAAGCCTATATTTCTAACCTTTAGTAAATACCTGTTTCTGAGAGAGTTTTACACTGAGATTTACCAGAAAACTTGCTAACAGAATTTCATCAGAAGAGAACCCAGACCAGGGCTTCTTCTATGATTCAGTGATGGGTTTCTGAACAAAAGTATAAACTTACCTCTTGTTTAAAGTCATCAGTTTCTTCAGAGGACACAGTATTCTGAAAAAAACAGTGCACAAATTAGTGGACATAATACATGCTTACTTTTTTTATTCTAAAGCTGTTTTTTATAATTCAAAGCAGGTCTCAATTTTCGGCCTCATTGGTGGATGTCTTAAAGTGGAAAGAAGCCAACATGGCAGATCTATTGGAGCCCTAAGCATACACTTATCAACAGCTAAGAAGAATCCATTTAACCTACCCAAATATCCTGTTTGTAGCTATCTCATGTTTACATTGATGTTGTTTAGTTCTGAGAAATTTAAAAATACCTGTGGTACTAGGACATTCTGCTTCTGAGATGGGTCAGGATTTAGCCACGTGGCCACAGCATCTGGGTGTTTACTGTTGTAAAGCTACAATGAAGAAAAAGGAAATTTAAAAAGGTGTTTATTTGTCATTATTAAAAAATAAACACAGGGATTTCAAAGTTATAAGCTGGAAAAACAACTATACTTTACCAATCTTGATGGAAAAAGTATAATACATATTTATATATTCAGCCAGAACTTTAGATACTTTTTATCATTTACTTTTTATTTGTAGATTCATTTATTGAACTCTTAATAGCACTTATGGTGGGCCAGACATTCTTTCAAAGTGTTTTATAAATATTTGTTCATTTAATGCCCTATGAGAGAGATAGGTATAGTTATTTTCCCTACTTAACCCATCAGAAAAGTCAGCCATGATATGATTAATTGGTAAGAAGTGGCAGATCCAGGATTCACCAGGCATACTGGCTCTCAACAGTGACCTTAACATTGTGATTTCCTATTCTATCTTTGCTGGCTGAATTTTCCTCTCAGGTAAAGCATTCCTAAAGGATAAATGCCCTTAATTACTATCAATCTTCATAGTTCCCTCTCCATAGAACAAAGAGAAACTCTAAGGTTATGTTGTCTAGACTAGTACCCATGTGGCTATTTAAATATAAGTTAAAGTTTAAAAATAAAATTCAGTTCCTCAGTTTCACTAGTACATTTCGAGTGCTCAACAGCTACATGTGTCTAGTGACTGCCATAGTAGACAGTGAAAAATATCATGCAAACATCACTGCACCAAGTTCAGTTGTTCTAAGGTGCTGAAGAACTGAGTGGAATGGTCTTTCCTTTAGCCAAGTTAATCTCTCTGGAAAATGATGATAATAAGCTAGTGCAGAGAAGTGGAAATTGCTCTAAGTAAGTGTCATCTGATAGACTGCATTGTCCAGGCCCAATCACTTCACAGCCCAGTCACTGAAAACAAGGATCCAGGGGGTCCTATGTAGTCCTTTCCACAGCCACTCAAGGGCGATGAGCACTCAAGATCTCTCCCATCAATGGCTCTAAACACAATGGATTCATATTGAGCTTCTCTGAATTTTTCTGAAAGAAGAGGATTTTTTGCAACAGACCAAGTGCTGTGTGCATGTATGTTCCTATCACTCTGAACCCCATTATGATGTGTAATTACAAGGCACCAATAAAAGCATTTTTTTAAAAGATGCAAAAACTACTAGGCTGATTCTTTTTGGTTCATAAGTGTGATGACTGGGTGTGTGAGCTATTGTGCTAGACATTACTATGGCTACACCTAGTTATAACATTGGCACATTACCTGTCTGACATGAAAGAACTAAAACTAATCTGGTAAGTTTTATATATATATAATATATATATACAGTTTATATATATAAATGTATTATAATCTGGTAAGTTATATATATATATAATATATATAATACATTTATATATATAAACTGTATATATATATTATATATATATAAACTGTGAACACACATAGATATATGTGTGAATACAAATGTGTATGCATATATATTTTCTGATGGTGCATACACATTTGTATTCACATACAGGAAGTCTGTATTTACATTACATTTATACTTAAAAACAGTAATATAAAGAGAATATAGATAATCAAAGTGACTAGACTCAAAAAACATTCAGTAATCCGCACACAGAGAACCAGTACTTGTCTTCTGGAGTACATCCTTATACACTTTCTCATGTTTCCTACTAGCTCTAAATTTCTGGGATTCTCAAAGCCTGAGCTTTGAGCTCTTCATCTACTGTGTGTGTGTGAGTGTGTGTGTGTGTGTGTGTGTGTGTGTGTGTGTGTGTGTGTGTACACTTAGAGACTATATTGTCATGACTTCATGTGCCTCATTAAAATGCATTGTGTCAAATTTTGTTCTACATGAAGCACTGACTAGTTCTTGCCTCAAGTGTGGCCTCTGTCTTCTCTGGAAACATTGGTTCTTCTTGTTTGTACTGTGATTCAACACCTGTGTCCTCAGATCATTTGGAAAGCAGATACACCTACACTCACCAATCCACAGGCCACACATATGCAGACCACACACAGAAGAGCTCCTGTAGTACCTTCACTAAGCAATCAAACTGCAGTGACCCCAGGCCACTCTATATTAGCCTCCCTTCTCTTCTTCTGGAGTTGAACTCTGTGTGCCTTTTTGTCCAAGCTCCTTGGGACAAAGCCTATTTGTTTTTTGGCTGGCTCAGTTTCATCTATTGTGGAGGGGCAGGTACATCTATGATGCTGGTCAAATCATGGAAGAAAGGATTTGATTTGGTGTTATGCTTAGCTAGGAAAATGTGATCTAAAGTCAGCTGACAAACACAATAGACACAAACATCATAAATGGACTTTTAACAATGGGCTTCTTAGCAAGTATATTAGGCAATATTGTGAGTATTATGATCACACCAACAGTTCTGTTCAATGTCTGAGGTGAATTTTAAACTCAGTTTTTCACTAAATAAAGCAAAGGATGGAACTTTCTGCTCCTAAAATAACATGTTAACTCATGGGAAGAAAAAAAGTCATACAAATTCATAGAGCTCATTTTATAGAAGTGATAGTGGTCTGGAACATCATTTTATTATATTAAAAATCTAATTTTACAAAAACATACATGTTTATTCAAACCTATACTGTGCTTAGTACTGGCCTGGAGCTGTAGCAGAAGGAAATAAGTACTTAGGAATTAACAAGCTTGATTAGGAAGATAAGTAAAATTGCAACAAATATGTTTGTAGCAACTCTTGCAAAAGTTGCATAAATAATTTAACTATACAGTAAACCTAAGACATGCTTACCTGCTTTTCCTCAGAGCTGCCAGAATCAGCTTGTTTAACCTTTGAAACAGAAAAGATGAAGAAAAATTGCAATGTGAATGTGTTCCTAGCATCTGGAAGAAAAGAATTCATTTGTTTTCAAGAATTTTCCTTGATTCAGCTATACTCACAGGGAAGGAGTAGGCGATGCCTAAAAGGCAAAAGCAAATCACCGCAATCCTCATGGTAGTGACTGTTCCTGCAAGACATTTGGGAAGGAATATTTGAGGTCTTCACAGATGCAAAAATACCTTTCTATTGACACACTGCAACATGACCACAAATAAAATAGATCCTAGAAATCTTTTCTACTCCTTAGAGAAAACTTCTCTTTTGAATGTTACAGTCTTTTGAGTTAATGTTTATATTGCTACCTCTGTTCTCCATCTCTCACTGTTAGCATGGAAGAGGGGAATTTTACACCTCTGTTTTTATTCTACTTTTAAATGAGTTCCAGAGATTATGCTACCACTCTCTGTTATTGCCAACTACCTAAACCTAAAATCAGATCAACAGACAATATAATAATTAAAATAACAAGATAAGATTGCAAAACTTACTCTTCAGGGAAGAAAAACACAAAGAGAAAATAAAACCATAAAAGAAGTGTGCTTTCTCCATTTTTCCAACATGAAATTCAAATTTGAATTTTAACTTATTAAGAAAGTGGAACTTAGGTGAAATAAAGCTATCTTTGAAGCTGGCTATTTAAATAAGGCATTCTAGAAATTTGAAGAGAAATTGAAATAGTCAACAGCTTTTCTGTTTGTGATAATGAACCTACACAGTGGCTATAGGTATCCTGGTGAAAATTTAAACAACTAAATGCAGAAAAAAAAATATTCAGAAGGGGTTTTTCCCCCTCGAAAATGAGATCAATTAAATAATGTAAAAATACCTATATTAATGGCTTTCATTAGCATGAAAAATTTATCTTCATCTAGTTGCGTCTGTAATAATCTAGCCATTTAAAATGATGTACATATAATCATTCTAAAGGGACATAGACTTATGCCTTCTAATAGAAGCAGTAGTTTCAGTTCTTTGGAGGATCCAGTGGAAGCATTTTTAAGTTTTATATTCTACCAGCTTTTGAAATACCTGAAAACCTTTGACATATCAATGTAAATCAGTCCTAAATGAAATGAAACAGGACACTCTTTTGGGGGGGGTGTTATAAAGATCATATCTACAGCCACATTTACCTCTATCATACTTATTGAAGATTAGAAGGCTATTATTCAGGCCGACAAAGGATATAGAAACTTCCCTCTCTCTACTATTCAACAGCTCAGTTGTGTGAATATAGACCTGTAATATATCTGGCCTGTTTATGCAAAAGATTAGAACATTTCAAGTCCAACTAACAGCATTACAGCAAAAACTATTTTTCTTACAACTTGGACTTCCCCAGGAAATTCAACTGCATGCATGTACAGTGACAGAAGCCAGCTGCAGGCTTACCTTGGCTTGTGTCTATCTGAGAACGTGCGGCTGGCCTGAGAGTCCAGTGCCCGATGATGCTGTGCTCCCTGCCTTCTCTTCCTGCTGCTGACAACACAGACCTCCCAGAATTTAAATGCTGCTCCAGATATTCTCCACCAACACAGGAAGGCGGGCAGATGTGTCATGAGGTTTCTGCCACTGCCCAGCCCACCTGCTCCCACACTTCCCTCTTTGGTTTTGTGGTTGAAAAAAAAATAAACAAAAAAAAATAAAAAACAGTCTCTCTCTCTCTCTCTCTCTCTCTCTCTCTCTCTCTCTCTCTCTCTCTCTCTCTCTCTCCCTCCCTCCCTCCCTCCCTGCCCCCCTGTTAAAACATTATTTATATATAGTATCATTAACTAGCTTTGTCATGTATTGGATTGGCTTTCCACATTCTGGAAGAGCACTTAAGGGTTCCATTATAAAAGGGAGGGGAGGTGGAGGGGTAGAGGAATAAATAGTTCTTACAAAGGTTTTATTTATAGTTTCTGAATTACTAGGGAAAATATTAGTACAAGTCAGCCCTAAATGAAATGAAATAGAATGCTTTGGGAGGGGGGTTTATGTTATAAAGATCAAATCTACAACCACATTTGCATCTGTCATTATACTTACTGAAGACTATTGTTGAGCAGACTACGCAATAGCTCAGTTTTGTGATTTCAAGTACACAGCAACTTGTCATTAGATAAACGGCATTATTGACACTGAAATTTCTGTTTGTGTTGTTAATTGGATTTCCAGTGACCTTTTATAGATGTGGATCTTTATTGCACTGATGAATCTGATAAACTAGATAACGTAGAATAAGGGTAATTTATTCTGGATGTTCCAAAAGTAAAACAAGCATAAGATTTTTAAGCTATATACATTAAAGTATGATTTTCACACTTCTAAAGGAACAGATTACATTTCAATTGTCTTTTTCTAGTTTTTCTCCCAGGATATATAAAGCTGGCTACTTAATAAATTAAGTATTAAATTAAGTATGTCTGTATTAAAAAAATTACTGAGTATTTCAAAGGTATTTGAAATAAAATTATAGGTGAAGTCTAAATAGTGGAGTAGAATTCAGGGGTAGCCCAGTTCTGGGGCCATTTTAAATATTTAATATTGTCTTGAGATTACTTACTTATTCATTTACCTTTCTCAGTTGTGAAATGGAGATCACAGTATTTACTTATCTTACCCCTCCATTGTAAGAACTGTTTGTGAATTGAGATGAAAAATAAGTAGTTTTATTGTTGTATTGATTCTAAGGTCTCAGTCCTATTTAAGTATTTTTAACATATAGATTAAATAATTTCCTGCAATGTTATTAGCATAAATAATCCATTTTATGAACATTTGGTGGGGGAAAATATGCTTCCTTTAAACTTAGTGAGACTCGGTTTCAAAATAAAGAATAAAAAAATAGGGCTGGGGGTATAGCTCGGAGGTAGAATGCCCCCTGAGTTCAATCCCCAGTACCGCAAAATAAATAAATAAATAAATAAATTGGATATATTCCAAACAGAGTGGTATTGTTGATTTCTAGGTTACCAGCATACACTCGATAATTAAGATAGCACCTCTGTCTATAAAATATAAAGCATTCAGGTTATAATGTTGCATAATAGACTTCTTATTCCTGCTTTTAAAACCTTTTTTTCCTCTGTACATACATTACCTACATAAGCTTGTCATGTTTTCAATTTAGTGGAGGGAAGTCCACAAATTCTAAAAACAACAAAATTTCCACCAGTTTCACTAGAGTTTACCCTATGCCCACGGGAATGACTCAATATGAATTTAGAGAATTATAGGAATAGGTTTTGCTGGAGCCTAGCCATCTTGAGATGAACCATATGACCCTTTACAGGATTTTTTGGTCATAGCTCCAAAGTGCCACTTGATGGCAGCATTTCTGAAAAGGATTTCCAAACACATTCTGGTTCTAGAAATTTTCTTATTCTAGCAGGATAAAACATCCATGTACTAATGACATAACTACAACCCAGCTTTGGAGTCCTCTATTTCTTGGAATGCCAGGTGAGGAAATATTTCTCAACAACAGCTCCCTACGCAATCAAGGACGCAGACCAAGAGAAGCAAAGCATCCTTGTTCTGCTCTATTGACGCCTTCAGCAATTCCAGGTTGCCACTATTGTCTCCTTCCCCCTTCCCACACTCACTCAGAAGATGACTAATCCCAAGGTCTCACTCAGAGACAAGCCTTGTGACTCTGAAGTTCATGGGAGTAAAGAATGTGTCTGGGAGCTTCAGAGTTGAGAAGATAAAGTGATTTGTAAGGGAAGCAATTCTGCAAAGTACAGAATGGACCATGTGTCATTCTGCCCTTTGAGGAGGCTCATGCTTCTTTTCTATACTCAAGCATGCCAATGATGTTGTTTCCTGAGTAGGATTTTACAGTGGTCAAAATTAACATGTCAACAAATTAAACCAGAAAAGTATAATCTGATATATTTCCAATTTCCATTCTTGATTAGGCTAATGATTGATGAAATCAAAAGGTTAAAATGCCCAAACTCCTTTTAAATCTTGTGCAAAGGAAAATGATTGTTAAACTAGAATGCAAAAAAAAATGATCTTAAAGTATTGACACCATAAAAAGAATTGGAAACAGAGATAATGTTTTTCCCTGAATTATGTGAAAATTTCCATATCATAGAAAAATTTAAGTGTCCAAATGTCACTTAATTGGGTTGACCATTTTATTATATTAACTTCTAATTTATATGGACATTTCTAATTATGGTCTACTTAGTAAGATATAACTATTTCAATTTTTTTAAGCTCTACAAATAATTGTTCTTCCCCTAAGTCAAGGTTCAGATAGGACTCTGATTATTTTGGTAATACCACCAAAATATCATGATGAAGCTGGGAATTAAAGCTAGACTTTACTCACACTGCACGGTCCCTAGGGCTAGAATATCCCCCCGTCCATTGATCCCTGCCCCTGACGTGTCTGCACATCTTTCAAGACTGAGATCACATTAGGCACCAAAGCCTCCCCTATCACATCCTATCTGGCCTAAACAGATAGAAATCACCAGTCCCATCATCTGCCTCTCAGGTATCAAACTAGCATAGTACCTATGATTCCTTTATTGTTTTACATGCTTATCTTGCACTAAAAAGTAATCTTCCTGAAGGCAGGGAGTGAGGCTTATTCATGCTTTTATACAGTTTCCTTCTAGGCACTCAATAAATATGTGGGGAAACAAGTGAATGAAGGAGTACTATTTTAATAATACTGAGTCTTATGGTAGCTACATGTACCATACTCCTAGGAGCTGGAGCTGCTGCTGGGTCTTTAAAGCGATATATACATACATTTTTAAAAATGCTATTGCAGAATTTGAAAAGCCTGGATTTTTCTTCCTTTGTTCTCCCCTTTTCTATGAGGTTCTTCTAGTAAATGCTTTTATTTGTCTAGGTCTCCCGTTCATTGACAAAGTTAATGAATTACTTATTATTTCTGAGTTATTTATTTTTGTGGTACTGGGGATGGAGCCCAGGGGCCTTCTACCTCTGGGATATACCCCCAGGCCTATTTTATATTTTATTTGGAAACAGGGTCTCACTAAATTTCT
Source organism: Graphiurus murinus (assembly GCA_004027655.1). Lineage (NCBI taxonomy): Eukaryota > Metazoa > Chordata > Mammalia > Rodentia > Gliridae > Graphiurus > Graphiurus murinus. The sequence continues at coordinate 63,201 of PVLC010002203.1, read as the reverse complement.
GAGAGTCTCACTAAGTTGCTGAGGCTGGCTCCAAACCTAAGATTCTTCTGTCTCAACCTCCCAAGTACTAGGATTACAAGTGTGTGCCACCATACCCAGCTCTAATCTGGTTTATTTTCACAGCCAGTTTCAACTCTAAAATTCTATGATTTTTTTTTTTTTTTTTTTTTTTTTTTTGCGGTACTGGGGATTGAACTCAGGGGCATTCTACCTCCGAGCTATACCCCCAGTCCTATTTTTTATTCTTTATTTTGAAACAGGGTCTCACTAAGTTGCGGAGGCTGGCCTCGAACCCGGATCCTCCTGTCTCAGCCTCCCGAATGCTGGGATTACAAGTGTGCGCCACCACGCCCGGCTTTATTTATTTTTTTAATTCATGAGGACATTACAGCAGGAAGAACAAAGAGGTTGTGAAAATAAAGATGGGATCCAGAGTGTAAGAGAAGTTCAAAAGAACCAGAGAGGGAAGATTTTGATACAAAGAATCTCTAGTAGTCAGGTAGACAGGTGGAAGTTGAACAGGTATGATGTTTTTAAGTCAAATATCATGTGTGTTTTTGCTATATCTTAATCATAGATACAAATAAATGAGCATTATAATAATAGTAGGAAAATAAGCTGCCTTTTAAAAAAGCAGGGAAATTACTTCCAACATGTGACTTTGATAAGTCAACCTTTCATATGCAGAGAACTTTCATCCTTACCTCCCACAATGTAAATTTTCCAGAGGCATTTTCTCAGTTTGGGTCAGATTCTGTTACACCAAGAGTGGGAGACTGAGGAGAAACTAAGAGTTCGGTTTGTTTCTTTCCTGGAAAATGATTCCTGTGGTTTCAGGGGGCAGTTTCATTGCCCAACACATCAGGCCTGACCATAGTCTAGAGATGTTTTTAGATTTTTCTTTCCCGCATTCAACATCCCTTTCTCTTCCAAGCATCTGTGGATGTTACTGGTCTAAACAACTTCTTAATTTCACTTTGTATCTGATGAAATTGTTCAAGAGTTTGTGACCAAATTCTGACCTCTTTTCACCCAGTTCATTAATAACACAATTTTCACTGCTTGATTTTTTGTTGTTGTTGTTTTGTTTTGTTTTGGGGTAGGAAATATTTCCTTGTAATTATTACACCCTCAGCATTTACTTTTTCTGAGGCAAACAAGACCAAGCCTCAAATTTCTTTCTTTGCTTGTTAACTGAAGAGATATTAAAAATAATAAAAGCAAAAATGGTACTTAAGTGTGTTTTTATGGATATCTTTCTCTGTGTGTGTGTGTGTGTGTGTGTGTGTGTGTGTGTGTGTGTGTGTTTGTGTTACTGGGGGTTGAACCCAGGGGTACTTGACTTCTGAGCTACACCCCCCAGGTCATCTTTATTTATTTTGAAATAGGGTCTTGCTAAGTTACCTTACGCTGGCCTTGAACCTGAAATTCTTCTGTCTCAGCCTCCCAAGTACTAGGACTACAGGTATTCGCCATTACACCTGGCTTATAAGATACTTTTTTGTTTTTGTTTTTTTTGGGTTACTGGGGATGGAACCCAGAGGCATTCGACCTCCAAGCTACACCCCCAGTCCTATTTTTTTTTTTATTCTTTATTTTGAACCAGGGTCTCACTAAGTTGCGGAGGGCCTCGCTAAGTAGCTGAGGCTGACTGCAAACCCGGACTCTCTGGTCTCAGCCTCCCAAGTACTGGGATTACAAGTGTGCACCACCATGCTTGGCTTTATAAGATACTTTTAATGATTTAAAATATACAGTATGTTTAATATTTCTAACAACTATATAAATTTTTACTGTGACCTGATTTTTTCAAATAATTATAATAACTGTTTCCTGTGCCAGTCACATTTGTTTACCTGATTTTATTCACTCCTTGCATAAACATAAGGATATATTTATAGGGTCAGTGGAGGCCCAGAGGAGGAAGTGGTAAATTCTACCCATTGGATTGGGAAGAGCTTCTGAGAGAGTGTGAGATGCAATTCAGTTGAGGAAATGTCATAATATTGAAGTCAGAGAGTTGTTAGAAATATTACAGTATGTATATTTATAAATCTTATTATATAGGTGCTCCATAAAACATAATTATTGTTGTTATTATCATTCAAGTCTGGTCAAAGCCCATTTTTAAGCTATGAATAAAAATTACAAGCATTCAATTTTAACCAAACTTGGTTGAAACAAACAAATAAAAAACCAAGTAGTCATACAACAGAAGTTATGGGTTATAATTGTATTGATGAGAGAAATATTGTAAAAAACAATGAATAATCTAACCTATAATATGTTTAAATCTAATAAAAATGTAAAGCTTTATTTTTCCACATAGGCTATCCATTCAATTAACGTCATGCAAGAGTTATGAACCAGGTAGTGTGAAAGAATGTAAATTCATCTCTGCCAATCTCAAAATGGTATGAATGACAGATTCAAACACTCTCCCACCAATTCTGGGTTAATATTATCAGTTTCATACTAAATATATAACATAACCTTAAATATTAGATGTCTTGATTCTTTAAACTTTAATGAATTATGTATTATATTTTTAACAGGTGCTATATCTAGAGAAAGGCACATTTCATGGTTAGTCTTTCAACTGACCACATTTCAATTCCTTATAGTATCTATTGTAATAATTGTGGCAGATACTACTGGTTACACAATAAAGATTTATCTTCTTCAGAGTTATTGCAGAGAAGGAGCTGAGATTACACTTCCCAGCCTTCCTTTCATAGATGTGGTCATGTGACTAGTTTGGGCCAATGAAGTGTAAACTAAAATGATGCATTCCATTTCCAGGCTGAAATGCCTTCATAATCTTCTTCTTCACCCTTTGGACAAATGGAGATGACTTAAGCATTTTTACATGGCAGAACCCAAAGCTGTCTACTAACCAGAAACCCTGGTATTAGATATTACATGAGTGATAAATGTGTTTCTATTGCTTTAAGTACCAAATATCTATTATAATCTCAAATGTTATCTTAATGCAGTGCTGTACACATAATATTGGTCAATCCATAGATTTTTGGTTTTAGTATCTGTCCCTCATCACTAGACTCATGGAACTGAATTTAAGTTATGGTGCCACAACTTTATACATATTCATTTTCTTTAAGTTTTGCTCCCTCACTTCTAAAATCCAGAATAAATCCATGTGAGGTTACTAATATGTTAATTTGGAGTTGATTATTTTATATGAAAAGTATGTAACCATTTAATTCCATAAGAAGATGCTCTGCAGTATCAGTAGATATGATAAATAATCAAGATGGCAAGTTTCTACTAATTTTGTTTTTTATTTTCCTTCTTTTACCAGAAGACAAATCATCTTGGTATAGATTTTAGATTTTAGTGAATACAATTCAGTTTGGAAGCCAGGAACCTGACTTTTGTGTTGCCATAGATCACAAACTCAATTAGGTAATGTTAATTCAGCTTGCCTCTGGAAAGAGAGAGGTGACCATTACCTCCCACTAAATAATAAAATGATCTTGCAATTGATGCAGCTTGCTCACACCACATCATTTGTTTTTATTTTTAAATTAGGCTACCTGTTTTTTGGATACCTCTTGCTTTTTGCCCTGCTCACCAATCAGTAAACAGGGACAGATAGAGATGAAGTTAAAATCAAGCTATCCAGTTATATTTGAGAACTTACATGGCATGCTCTCTCAGGTTTTGGCTGACTTATATTCACTGGTAGAGATATGTTTACAGATTAATTTTAGTCTTAGTTGCCTCTCACCAGATCAAATATTGTGTGGGAGGTAATTTCTAAGAAACCTGAAGAATTTTAAAATAGTCCACCATCCTAATAAGGGGATGGCCATAATTAAAGGAAACAGTAGGTTACATTAGAAGCTGTTTATGGCTGGGAGCTGGAGTTTTGACCTTTTCCTGTATGTTTCATTGATATTCCGTAACTCTCAGAGGCCTTTTGGTCTGTAGATCACAGTTTGGCCAGGGGTTAGCCAAAGTTCTTGGTGAAGTAGCAAAAGAGGTTCCATGTGGCTTATCAGCAGAACTGGTACACCCACTTGTCGGGTTGGAGAGGAAGTAAAGGTTGGGGTCAGAAAGTGGCCTCTTTCTGCTTTTAGACATTTCCAAAGCATCTCAGACTGGGGTTTCAGCTTTATTTTTGTTTATGGAGAGTTGGATCAGACACAAGTCAAATTGTGGTGTCTTAACCTCTGCTAAGACTGAAACACACGGCTTATTTCATCAAGCTCAGTCTCTTAGGAAGCCAGTTTGTATCTTAGAGATAATGGTAATCTGAATTTGGAAGGAGAATAATAACAAATTTCCATTTAAATCTTATAATCATTGATTGGTATGTAAATACATAAAAGTCATTTTACTTTTTTCTTTTAAGCAGAAGAATAACATTTCTACATAGAGTAAATCTCTTTTTTCCAAAACATATTTTACTTTCATAGTATTTTTTTTGCAAAATTAGGCAACAGCTTTATTCCTTGTAGTCACATATTCTATCCTGAGTATTAATCTAGGGAGCAGGAAATTAGAACCAGGAGGTAAAATCATTTAAGCTTTTATCTCAGTGTTCTAGAAATGAAATGAATGGATGCAGGGTTACTTGTTTGTAGATCTTTCAGTCAAAGGATTTGAATATATTTTACAAAACTTTATGAAACATGAAAGCATATAATAAATAGTTGAGGAACTAGGGAAAAGAAAGCTAAGAAATCAGTAACATTTTATAATGGATTAAATATCATATAAAAATAAAACATCTGCTTCTATTATTATTTTATAATATTGGCTTACAAATATTAATTTAATATTAAATGCTTAAACACATTTAAAGTTTTTATAATTTTAAAATATGCATTTTAGATATTTATTCAGGTATTGAAGTGTCATATTTGAAAAAAAGAGGAGGCCTGTATTAAAAAGAGTAATACTTTTTTAATCTAGTATTATGATTCTAGTTTTAGAATCCTTCAGCTAGAAGAGGGACAGTAGCAAAGACAACTCAAGTTCTATAAAGGCAGAAAGTCTCAAAGAAAGATTAGAGCAGAAATTTTAGTTCAAATAAAAGGATGTCCTTAATCGTAGTCAATTCGGTATACTCAGAAAGTAGTACTTGAGTTGTCATTATGAGGATTTCTTCTAGGTATCTGGGTCTTTCTAGTTATCTTTTAGTCTGGAAACTAAAACAATTCTTTTATGGGTCCAGGGCTGGGGTCTCATCTGTAGACTTGATTGTGGAAGGATCTGCTTCCAAGTTTCCACTGCCATCAGCATGATTCTGTTTCTTGAGAACTGTTGCACGAAGGGCTTCTGTTCCTAGTTTCTGTTGGCCAGAGGCCTTCCTTCTCCAACAGGACAGTTTGCTTCATCAGAGCATGTAAGCCAGAAGGCAACAGAGGGAATCTGATAGCAAAACAGAAGCCAGAATTTATATAACCTATTCTACCACCTTTGCCATATTCTATTCCTTAGTACAAGGGATTAGGCCATCCTATACTCAAAGGGAAGGAACTAGACAAAGACATGAATATCAGGAGTTGGAGATCATAGGAGGCTATAATCAGCCCACCACAAAGCATATATCTTACCTATTTGGTAAAATTAAATAAATGAAAGTGCTTTTAGTGATCCAAAACTTTTTCATGAAAATGCAAGTCAAGTCTCAGCATAGTATATGAAACTTGGGCTTTGCCCTCATGAAAGGGACTTGGTACCCTTATAAAAGAGCTGGAGAGGGGGAGTTTGCTCCTTGTTTGCCCTTCTGCCTTCCATCACGTGAGCACACAGCATCCCTTCCTTCCCTCCAAAGGATGCAGCAGCAAGGTGCCATCCTGGGAGCGGAGAATAGCCTTCCCCAGACACCAAACCTGCTAGTGCCTTGATCTTGGACTTCTCAGGCTCCAGAATTATAAGAAAATAAATTTGTATTCTTTTTAAATTACTCAATTTCCTGTATTTTGTTATAGAAGCACAGATGGGTAAGATAGTGGAGATGCCAGATTCAGCAAATAAAATATAAGATATCTAGTTAAATTTGAATTTCAGATATTTAACATAAGTATGTCCTAAATATAAACCTGTTTTGATATATGCAAAACTTGGGACATACTTATACTACAAAACTCTGTGTTACTAATTTGAAATCCACATTTAACTAGATGTCCTTATTCTATCTAGAAACCCTACTCTGTGAGTAATAATAAGAGCAGTACAAGGTTTTTGAGCAAAAGGATTGCATAATGCAATTAAAATGGAAAGTTTTAAGCCTCTACCGCATTAGTTTCTTTAATACCTCAAGATCCTTATTCTTACCTTTCCAACACAAGGAATAACCCATTCAAAATATTTATGAATGCCTGTTTGGTATGAAGTACCTGGCATTTGCTAGGTGGTGGAGATACAAAAGCAAATCATGCTCCAGCCTTACATTCAAGAAGGAGAAGTATTTTATTGGTAGCTTTTATAGGAGGTTTTAAGAGATCATCAAACATAAGAAAAGATAAAATTTGACAAAAATAGATGAGATTAAATGTATCTTAGCTCCCAAATTTTAGTTTTAGTCTTTAAATACATATTCAGGCTTAAATAACAAGATATAATGAGTGCTTAAGACAAGAATATTTTTTAAAAAATATGAAATGAATATAGCTTGGAGGTAGAACGCCCCTGAGTTCAATCCCTAGTACCACAAAAAAAAAAAATTATTTTATCAGACACATTGATGATAACCTTAAAGTTCATTAATACAGTACAGTAGAGATTTGCATAAACAATGAATAAATACAGGAAGTGGTAGTTTCTACATACATTGAAAATGTTAATAATCACAAGTTTTCAGTTACCTCTTTGCTATTGGCAAAGGAAAGGAACTATTTCATGGAAAGAGCAGTGGGCTTAGCCGACGGGCACTGACAGCACAGACCTGAGAGAGGAGCAGAGGCCCTGGGTGCTTAGATATAGAACGTTGTCCTCCAGGATAGTCACCTTGTCTGCTGAGGGCTTTGTTAGCTGACTTGTCGGGAAGGTCAACCTTTGAATTAGAATTTTCATAAGTCACTGCTCCCTGGCATCAAATATAAAGAAGACAAGGTCCTTCTTAAATGTCCCAAGGCATTCCTGCTAGGCAGTACAGTGGGCCCTCCACGCCCATGGATTCTACATCTGTGGATTTAACCAACTGTGGGTTAAAAATATTTGAAAAAAAAATTATGTCTGCACTAAACATGTACAGACCTTTTCTTCCCTTGCCCCTCTTCTTTAAATAATTTAGCATAACATCTATTTACATAGCATTTGTATTATTTTAGGTATAGTAAGTAATCTAGGATGATTTCCAGTATATGGAAGGATGTTCTGTGTTTTCTGTAAATATTATGTTATTGTATATATGGAACTTGAGCATCCATAGATTTTGGTATTCACATAGGCTCCAGGGACCAATCCCCATGGATATCAAATGGTAACTGTATAGCATCAATGTTGGAAGCAAGAGCTTTACAGTCTGTCTGTCTTTGTCCAAAGACTGCATCGATCTCTTCCTAAGATACCTTCAATATGTTACTTAATCTCTTTGATCCTCTGTTGTAAAACTGGAACAGAAACAGTACCTACTTTACAATGTCATTGAAGAGATCAATAAGCTCATACATATAAAGCTTAGTCCAATGCCTAAAACTTAGTAAGTGCTCAGTGAAACTTGCATGTTATTGAATCTCAGAAATCATAACTGTGATTCTAGTGCCCTTGCTAAATGCAAAACAAAGAAACACTTTAGATAAGTGTTAAGGTTATATACCTCATTAAATGTAGTGGTTTATGCTTGTTTATGACTTGCTTTATATTACAAGCAAAGGAGAAGAAAAAAGTGACAACGAGAGATTTGACAAATGGGCAGTAGTAGAAAGGCATTTAAAAATGAAATTCCAGCCAAGTGTGGTGGCGCACACTTGTAATCCCAGCATTGGAGGCTGAAACTGGAGGATCCAGGTTTGCAGCCAGTCTCAGCTACCTAGTGAGGCACTCTGCAACTTAGTGAGACCTGGTTACAAAATAAAGAATTAAAAAAAAAAGGGCTGGGGGTGTAGCTCAGAGGTAGAATGCCCAAGTTCAATCTCCAGTACCGCAAAAAAAAAAAAAAGAAAAAGTGTTTTTAAAAATATTCATTGAAATGAAGGAGAAGTTTCTTTTAAGTCAATAAATAATGGCAAATGACATCCCTAGTACCTCAAAAAAAAATGACATTTCTTTATGGATGGAAAATTATGAGCTGTTTAGGGAAATAAGCACATGTCCTAATTGGGCAACATCACCTTTTCCATGAGAATGGCAGATTCATCTTTTAAAAATAGTTCAAATAGGAAGCAATTAATAGACATTTTACACCAACACTCTAGGCTCTGTCTCTTTCTTGCTTCCTCCCAATGAATGGTGGCTCCAATCTTCATATTAACAAATAATCAACCAAGTAATAAAAGATATACTTTTGAGTGGACATCCATTATTATTATCATTGTTGGGACATAATTTTTTGACAGGCTATAATGCTATAATGTCTTTGATGGCTAGTAGGGTACATGCAAGATTTCCCATATGAGAACTCTGGAAGCTAAAGACTTAATGTAAAGCAGCTAAATGACACAATTTGTAAATGTGATCATGTTTAGGAAAATGAAAATAACCAAGTATTTGCTTTCAGGGAATTTATCATCATACTTTTCCCTTTCAGAATAAAATCAATACTGTTGACTCAAATAAATTGCTTTTCTCATCTCACCTGACTTACCCAGTTGGAACAAGTTTATCTGCTAATGTGGGGATTCTTCAAGGAACAATTATGAAGTATGAAACTGTGATTCTGAACTAATACGCATTAAGCAGCAGGACTTCTTTCTTTTGCTTCTTCTTTCTTTTGATCTACCCGTGGCACTTTCTGCCCAACATAGCCAGGTTTTGACACTAATTCCTTCTCCCTAGAATTTGGAGACAACTCTGGCCTTTGAATGGGTTACCACCTCCACCTGCACAAGTATCTAGCATATAGCACAGAACAATAAGTCAATGTATATAGACAATGTATCTGTTAATAACAATGTGTCAATATCTATAGAACTAGAATAAGAACACAAGGTTGAGAGTAAAAATAATGAGAATGAATGGTCATTATATACCTGTCTCTAAAAGGAGATGTGTTGGGGGCCTCCAAAATCCAGATGTATATTTTTGTCCTGCTTCAATTTATATAGTAAACAAATTGCTACCACATTTCTCCTCTTGGACTTTCTCCTTCTATGAGACTCTGTATCATTCTGTGAGTATTCGGACAAATGAAGGACTCAGAGTAGTTAAAGTAAATATGAGTAGTTAAAATAAATCACAACTTTTTTAAAGTGGATTCACTAGTTTATAAGCAGAAGGGATAGAAAAATGGGCGTAGCAAAAACAGCGAGTTTTGACAAATGGGAAGCAATAGTGCAACGTTGATAGGGGAAAGGAAGTGGACTCAATAGGGTCATTGCTCTCTTCTTCCTGAGTGGCCACACTGGGAGCATGAGCTACCATGTCTCTTCCATCATGATGGGAAGGAACAACATCTCACTTGCAAAACAGTCATCATCAGCCACAAAGAAGTGTTATGTTTCTCCTCTTAATTACCAGTGTTTGGAATATGTTCCATTTCACAGTAAGTAAAATTTGTTTTCCCTCTCACTTAGATAGAGATAGGGAGGAAAGGAAAAAGATAATACAAACTGAATCTAAGTAAACACAGCTGTTTCAATAATTACAAATAAATTATTTAGAAAGTGTAATCAAAGAAGGCCTCTCTAAAAAGGTGATATGTAAGCTGGGACATAAAGAATGGGCGGAGCTGACTATAAAAGCAAGGAGGGGAAAGCTTCAAGAGGAAAGCCAAGTATAAAGGTCCCCAAGAAAACTTCAAGGAGTTTGAATTCTAGTGGGAAGGCTCACTGTAAAATAATGAACCAATAAATATATAATATCACGTCATTATAAATGTATTACAATAGCATATTGTGTTCATGGTATTAGTTATCAAAATACATTCACATTTAGTTGTTAGGAAAATGTCTATTTTTACTTGTTTTAGGAAGTCATGGAAAGCATGCTTCTTTTTAAAGCATAATCAGCATAGATTACCATGTTTTTAAAAGTAACTTGGAGCTAAAGGAGAAGGTATCAGAAGAATTCTCTGGTTTATGTATTTTTTTTTTTTCAAAATGTGAAGTTATTTGTGAAGAGAGCTCTGGTGTGATTAACTTCTTGTTTAAGTAGTAAAAAGGAAGTCTAGGAAGTTCTACTATGACCAAGCAATAATGACAGCTTATTCATTGGAGATCTTTGTTTTTCCCTTGCCCATAAGCATAGCCTTAGGAAGATGAAACTCTCACCACAGCACATGTGTACACTTTGCTGAATTGACAAAAATTGAATTGCATAATTCAAATCTCAATCTTAGAAGCTAGGAATTACACTAGAAAACCAAACTGAAATTTACAAAGACCACAATTATAAAAAGATCATTATTTGCAATCTCAAAAGTTAGTTGTTTGACACAGGAATTACTTAGAGGCAAAATTAAATAGTATATTAAAAATTCAACCTTCAAAATGTGGACACTAGGAGAAAATTTCTCTTCTCATTAGGTAGAAATCCTTTATTAGTTGGCTAAAAATATCTACCTATTTATAATCATTTATAAACTAATACCATGAACACAATATGCTATTGTAATACCCTTATCCAAAGGGTATATGTTCCAAGACCCTCAGTAGACACATGAAACTGCAGACAATACTGAATCCTTTATATGCTATGTTTTTCCCATATGTATATGACTATCATAAAGTTTGATTTATAAATTAGGCACAATAATATATTAATAATACCAACTAGGAATAACTAGAACAATTAAAATAATAAACCATGATAAATGTTATATGAATGCGGTCTCTCAAAATATCTTATTGTACTATATGTAGATCTTAGCAAACTCATATACAACTTTTTTCTTTCCTTATTAAGTCAAGAAATTTCACCTTTTCACTTCCAGTGAAATGCTTTATGACTTCTCTTTGACATCTCTGAATTGCTACAATCTCTACTCTTGTTCTTTGGCTCTATTATTAAGTAAAGTAAGGATTACTTGAATGCAAGCACTACATTAGTATGACAGTCGACCTGATTAACTGAGAGGGCTAATAAGTGACTAAGAGGTCGGAAGCATATACAGTATGGATACATTGGACAAAGGGGTAATTCATATCTTGAGAAAAATGGAGCAGGACAGCATGATATGTCATCATGTTATTTATTTATTTATTTATTTATTTATTTATTTTTATTTACTTGAGGTACTGGGGATTGAACCCAGGGGAATTCTACCTCTGAGCTATATCCCCAGCCCTATTTTTTATTTTGAAACAGGGTTTCACTAAGTTGTGGAGGGCCTCACTAAGTAGCTGAGGCTGGCCACAAACCTATGATCCTCCTGTCTCAGCTTCCCAAGTACTGGGATTACAAGTGTGAGCCACCATGCCCAGCAATACTATTCAATTTAAAAATTATGAATTATTATTTCTGAAATGATCCACTGAATATTTTTGGACTGTGATTCACTCTGTATAACTGAAATTGTAGAAAGTAAAATAGATGGGAGAGGACAACTGTAAAATGTTAAAATAAGTAGCCATGTTCCATCAAAATTTGTTTTGCATATTATTAGATAAGACAGTTATGTGTACTTTCTAAAGTTTAGAGGTACTTAAGTATTTAGAATGTCAAAAAGAGAATCTTTTTCAGTGCATGCTTATTCTTTCCATTATCTTTCACATTAATGTATCAAAGTATTTATTATTAATTATTATTAAGGTACTTAGTATTGATTATTTGGCAATCTATGAAGACTAAGACAAGTACTAAGAAAATAGTCTAAGTCTAATCAGGGTTACTTTTTATTAAGTTTAGGAACACAGATTCAACACAGCATCTGAGATCTTGCTTTCTACTCATGTTAAGTCAGGACAACATTGGCTACTTTGAAACTTTTCAGAAGGAACCTGAACTCAATCATAGCATATCAGTTAATTGTCTTACTTTAATATGAGATTCAGCATACCTTAATATACCCCAAACCACTACCTATTAAACGCTATCCTTTCTTCACATATACTTAAGATAAATTCTCCAGGCATTCCAAAATTCCTCAAAGGGCACTTATTTAGAACTGTCCAGTCACACCAGCGATCCCAGAAATAGCTGCTTGTATATCCTCAAATCTCCATAGTCTCCTCTTGCTCTGATATTTGTATTTGTTGACGTTCTAATTTTTACATCCTTACTTCTTGCAAATGCAATCCCAAGTCAGTTTGCTCCATTCTGGACAATTCCTTGATGTCTTTATTGACCAAATTATCAAAGACACAAACATTTGTAAATAGCAGACTATTAATAAACTTTTGGGGTTATATAGTATAACCAAAGATTTACTAATAGCCCTAAATTAAAATTTAATAACAGTCCTCCTGATCCCACCAGGGCCTACTTTGGCCATCCATCCACCATTTCTTATTGGCTGTCTCTTCACTTCTGGTTATTGCCTGACCCACCCCATCTCCTGTTCTTCTAAATAAATCTTCCAGGGCTATGGTCACAAAGGAGGATATTCTGTTGTGATTGAAACAACAAAAATTTATTTTCTCACAGTTCTAGAGCTAAAAAGCCCAAGATCAAGGTGTTGCAGGGTTGATTTCTCCTGAGGCCTCTCTTCCTGGCACACAGAAGGCCACCTTCTCCTTGTGTTCTCACATGGTCTTCTTCCCTCTGTACATCTGCATCCCTGGTGTCTCTGTGTGTCCTAATTTCTTCCTACAAGGACGAAATCCGATCAGAGTAAGGCCACACTCAGTTAAATTACTCCTTAACTTTAACCACCCTTTTAAAGGATCCGTTTCAAAATACAATCACATTCTGAGGTACAAGGGTTAAGGCTTCAACATCTGAATTTTGGGGAGATACATTCAGTTCATAACAACTCCCAGTCCTTTCTCTTTTCTATTCTAGTCTCTAGCCCCCAAATTTCAGCACAATTTCCAAGGCAAAGCAACTTTGTTTTCCATTAAACACCTCTCTATATGTTAAATACAAAACAATACCTACTTTCACATTCACTTTTTAGCAAAACGTAGCTCAGATAAAGGTTTTGAAATGAGTTTCTCCTATAATATAAGTAAGTTCTGTGGTAGGATTCTTTTGCCATCAATCTCTGTACACAGGAGGGACAAATCGGATTTATTTCCTTTGTCCTGATGTTCCCACAGACCACTAGTGTGTGGATTGGCTGAAAAGATTGTTTCTTTCCCCCAATCCCCTTTGGTTAAATCATATATTTTCTCTTTAGTTTATTCATTTGAATTACAACAAGAATTTGTAGAGGTGCTACTGATTCAGAGAGAAAAAGAAATACCCCATCAGTTGGTCATACCAGTTTTAGGGGTCTTGTTTTCATTTTGTAAACAAGGTTATCCAGTCTATACCAATTATCCTACAGATATGCCAAAGAAATGTATTTGATCATCCCATTCTTTCCTTCCCTAAACTCTTTCCTCTTGATAGTCTTTTCTTCAATGCCACCTTTTGGGAACTTCTTTTTCAATTCAAGGGCACTCTGATAAGGCATTCACTAAAGTCATTTTTAGTGAGGAGTTGAACTAGAGAATCTCTAACCTTTACAATGTTGCTATAGGATAGGTATTATTAAACATATTTTACAGGGAGGAGGTTATAGGTCCAGGTCTCATTTGCATTCTGTTTATTAATAGAGTTGCATATGTTCTGTCAGATTCTTATGTTTCTGCTCTTTTCACTACACACACAAAAAAATAGAAATATAAAATACCTTGAGTTTTCAAACTCTCAGAAAGGTTTGGAGCTCTCAAAATTTTTAGTGACACTTTAAACATTTAGATACTGTAAAGCCTGTCCACATTTATGACCTTGCTTCACCTCCACCATTTTAAAAATGAAATAATATTTTCACACACGGAATTACTCCTAATCTCACAACTCCATAAATGCTTCTTATTAATTAATTAATTTTGCATTTTACCTTAGCATCCTGGTTGACATTGGTTTACCTATTCCCTAGCTCCTTGGCCAGCCCTCTGTGGTTCAGGCAGAGAGAAAAGTGACCCATGCTGCTCAGGGTCATGCCCTGCAAGAGGATGTGTGGCAGCAGTTGGTGGGAGGCATCGAAGAGAAGAGGTCCTGGGTCAGTGCCAAGGGAGAGTAAATTATTGAGACACTGTTCCAGTAAGCAGCAGACCAGTGAAAGTTTTGGGAAAGCAATGGGACATTCATAAGCCAATAGTTCAAAAGGTGATTTAAGAGGAAAAGCCCAGTATGAGAGGCAAGAGAATGAAATTAGATGACCAGGGGCCAAAGGAAATAAGCACAGATTAAGGAATGATTCAGGAACAAAATATTTTATTGTCATTATATTGTCCCTTATGTAAACCTCAGCATGTATGTTTGAGGTTCAGTTAAAAGGTCACAAGAACTGGAAGGTTTGGATTTTATAATTAAAATATAGATATCTAAATAACTTGTGAGTGTTTGTTTATTCTGAATTCCTTTTCCCCTAAGTTATCATGATGAGGAAAAAGAGCACAAACATAATCAGTAGTTAATTTTTACTGAATGCTTTGTCCTTCTAACTTTGAATAAGTATATTATTATCCCTATTGTACAGAGAAGGAAATGGTAGCACAGAAATTTCAGGTCTTTTCCTATGGTTACAAAAGGACTAGATGGCAGAGCAAGGATTCGAGTTGATTACTAAGCAATGTGTTAAGAGATAAAGCAATGAAGAGTATCAACAAATAGTGATCCAACAAATCTGCTTGGATCAGAATCAGAGAGAACTCTGCCAGGGCGATAATGTATCTTCTAGTGGTTATCTTGAAGGATGGTGCCCATGTAAATGTCACCTCTGATTGTGTTCCCATGTAAATGTCACTGTTGACAATGTTCTTGTTACCCAGACACTGAAAGGAATGTACAAAAGAGTTTTTTTTCCTGGCTTTCTTTTTTTCAAATTGTCTTAAGTCTTAAATACGTTTCCACTCTTCAGTGCTCAGTTTTTCCATTGGAGTTCATATTCATTTCAGAAATTCTAGATATAATAATTCATTGTGCTGAAATTTTTATAAAAACTAGTGAGGAGGAGATGAGGAGATACTGGTCTAAAGATGCATAATTATAGTTAGATAAGAAGAGTATTTTTAAAAATCTGTCCAGAATAGGCAAATATAGAGAGGCAAAAAGTAGGTAAGTGATTACAGGGGGCTGGGAAGAGAGAAATGAGGAACAACGCTGGGTATGGTGGCACACACCTGTAATACTAGTATTTGAGAGGCTGAGATAGGATGATTACAGGTTTGAGGACAGTCTCGGCAATGTAGTGAGACTCTCAGCAACCTAGTGAGACCCTGTTTCAAAATAAAATTAAAAATATAGAGCTGGGAGTATAGTTCAGAGGTAGAATGCTCCTGGGTTCTATCCCTTGTACCACAAAACAAAGGAAGGAAGGAAAACTACTAGTGGTTATAAAATTTCTTTTTTATATGATGATAATGTTCTAAAATGGACTCCTGTGATGCTTGTGTGACTCTGTGATCATACTAAGAACTATTGGGTTTTACACTTTAAGTTGGTGAATTATGTGATACAGAAATTAAATCTCAATGAAGGTGTTTAAAGAACAATAAAAGGGCTGAGTATGGTATTTTACTCCTGTAACCCCAGTACTTGGAGGCTGAGTCATAAGGATCAAAGGTTTAAGGCTAGCCTCAGCAATTTATCAAGACCCTGTTTCAAAATAAAATATAAAAAGGGCTGGGGTGTAGCTTGGAGGTAGGATGCCCCTGCGTTCAATCCCCACTACTACTACTACTACTACTACTACTACTACTAGATTAATAGTTGTGAGAAATAACTGGTAGTGCAGTAGTGTGGATAATATGTTAAAATTCACCTGATGGATTTTACACCTCAGGCAGTTTGGATAAGAGGGAGAATACCTTCTGAACAAAATGCTGTTCAGTGACTAGTTCTTCCTGTACATATAATCCCATGAATAAGAGTAGACTGGGCTGGAGAGATTAGTTATATTTCCTTTTCATTGACATGATTCTTCAATAAAATTCCCAATAAGAGAAGTTCAACAGAACAAGGGAATGAAGTTCATTTTCTTCCCAAAACACTTACCAGTTAGTGTGGAAGGTGTAGTTGCTCTATATTTTCCATTTGTGTTTTATAGTTGGAATAAAAAGTGATAAGAATATCTACTTCACACAAAGTTAGGAAAAAATAATGATTAATTCCAAGGCTCAGAAAATAGGGGGTTCTTCTTAATATTAACTACACTTCACTTTATACCTGCCTATAGATACAATGGTGAGGACATTAGAAGATTAGTTATCAATATGTCAGATCATTTCTGGACAGGATTTTATTAAAATAAAAAATATAGAAATTGGATTATATTTGTATTTTTCTAATTCTGCAGGGGGAATCTTCCTTTTATCAAGTGAGTATTTTCATTAGATTTTTGTTCATTAAAATTTTATTCTATTCCAATGATATTTATATTGGAGTTGGCAGAGTTTTTTGCTACAAATTATTTTAATTTCTCTGAAACTGAGTTCCTATGGAAAATGAAGAAATTAGGCATCTATACCTCATGGAAGTGTTGTGAAGATTAAATAAGGCAAATATAGCACTTAGCCAGTGACAGAAGCATGGTAAGGGCTCTTTGGATATTTACTGTTATGATCATTCTTGAAATTTATGGACTGCAGGTTTTAATTCATATATTAAAGCCCTGGCCCCCAGTGGGATGGTATGAGGAGGTGCGCCTTTGAGAGGTCATTAGATCATCAGAGATCCTTCTGATGGGATTAGTGCCCTCATAAGAAGAGACATGAAAGACCTTGCTTTCTCTTTCTTTCTCTTTACTAAATGAAGACACAGCAAATAGATGATCATCTGCAAAAGAGGAAAGGGGCCCTGACCAGAACCCAATTATGCTGGCACTTTGATCTCAGCCTTTCTAGTGTCTAGAATAGTGAGAAATAATCTTATGCTGTTTAGATCACCTAGTCTAAGGTGTTGGAAACAATGGCATCGGTGTCATGTCTGGGTGCATACCTGTGATGTCCTTCTGTTTAGCTGATCACAATTTCCAAAGATGGTTGCAATGATATCTTGCATCCACTGTGTACTCTCCTTACAGTGCGATGTTAACATGCCTCCTATTCAAGGAGGTCTTCATGCTGTCTCTTCTTGAAGATGGAAGGCCCTTGGGCCAACCCTGACCAAGACAGCATGGTGGAGCAGGGCATGGGGGCACACATCGGTAACTCCAGTACATGAGAAGCTGAGACATGAGGATCACAGGTTCCAGGCCAGCTTCAGTAACTTTGTGAAACCTCAGCACCCTAGTGAGAATCTGTTTAAAAATGAATAAGAAATAAAATAGAGTTGGGAGTGTAGCCCAGAGGTAGAATGTATCTGGATTCAATTCCTAGTACACAAACACACACATACACACACACACACACACACACACACACACACACACACACACCGGTGAATGTGATGTTTTGTGATTAAGAATGCTAGATCCTAAACATGCCATGTATTTTTGTCATGTGCTCTTGAGACAATTACCCTCAGCAAAGTCATTTATCATAGAATGACTTTGAGTCAGGCACAGTAATTCATGCCTTTGATCCTATTTGGGAAGCTGAGCCAGGAGGATTGCAAATTCAACAAATTCAAGGCCAGTCTTGGCAACTTAGTGAGACCCTGTCTCAAAAATAAAAGAAGAAAAAAAAAGGAAAAGGACTGAGGATATAGCTCAGTGGTAGAGTGCCTCTAAATTCAATTCTCACTACTGCAAAGAAAAAATAGTCTATTTGCCCTGAGGTGCCACACCATAAAGAAGAACAAAACTGTCCCATGCACAAAGACCACATGAGATATCCTGAGAACAGGGAGAGGGAGGAAGCGAGAAAAACAGGGAGGGAGGGAGGGAGGGGGAGAGAGAGAGAGAGAGAGAGAGAGAGAGAGAGAGAGAGAGAGAGAGAGAGAGAGAGAGAGAGAACCTGGCCATCACCCAGCTGTTCCAGGCCCTATTCTATCATTTCTAGCCAGCATCTACATGAAAAGCCTCAAGTCAGAGCTTGGAAGTCCTTCCTGAGTTCCTAATCTAGCAATTCCAGAAGTGTAAAAAAAAGTTTTAATGGTAATTATTTGTTTGCGATGTTAGTCATGAAACATTCTGCTTTTATTATTTGAACCCTCCTAATGACAGAAAGGGGTTCTCTGTGAAGTGTAAAATCATAGAGTAAATAACATCTTACTGAGCATATCTTAAGTTTGCTCACAGAAAAACACTAAAATGTGAAATGCCTCTAGTTTTAGAAGGGGTGAGGCTGTCAAAGGTATGGGTTTTCCTGGAACCCTCATCTCACCATTATCAAGTGTCATTGCTGGAGTGTGTGTGTGTGTGTGTGTGTGTGTGTGTGTGTGTGTGTGTGTGTGTTTTACTGGGGATTGAACCCAGGGGCATTCTACTTCTGAACTACACTCCCAGCCCTGTTTTATTTTTATTTTGAAACATGGTCTGGCTAAGTTGCTGAGGGTTTTTCTAAGTTGCTAAGGCTGACCTCAACCCTGTGATTCTCCTATCTCAGCTTCCCAAGTACTGGGATTACAGGCATTTGCCACTGTGTTCACCTATTACTGGAATTTTGACACTGGTCTTCAGCTAACTTCTCTTCTCAGAAGTGAATGATTATTATGGTTTTGTTTTATGAAGAAGTTGGAAGCCTATGGGCTAATTAATACTGTTTATTTAAAAATCTTTAAAAGTGAATGACTGTTACAGTCATGAAATTTCAGTACAAGTCAATTACCAGCAGCCTTTTCTATACCCTTCTCAGGCCCACACATTGGCCCCTCACATTTAGATGAGGAGTGTGATATGTCTTCCTCACAGTTCCACTGTGCAATGTGTTGGGAACACTCATAATTCTACACATGGAAACAATTATTAGTAAATATATAAAAAGTAGTTTTTCAGCTGGGTGTGGTGGTACTCATCTGTAATCCCAGTACTTGGGAGGCTGAGACAGGAGGATCGCAGGTTCGAAGCTAATCTCTGCAATTTAGTGAGACCTCTGCAAATGAGTGAAACCCTGTTTCAGAATAAAATACGACTGAGGGTATAGCTCAGAAGTGGAATGTCCTTGTGTTCAATCCCTAACACAATAAATAAATAAATAAATAAATAAATAAATAAATAAATAAATAAATAAATAAATAAATAAATGTAGTTACTCAATCTTGTTCAGTTCCGTGTCTGACTGTCATTCAAAAGATTTGTATTAATACAGCCATGTTAATATTTTGATGTAGGATGAGCCAATCATCTAGTAGGGGCAGGTAAATAGAGCTTTTTATTAAGTGAAAGTATGTGCTTGTGTGAGTGCCCTCATGAGAGCAGGGGTTGGGGCAAGAGACTCAGGAATGTGGAGCTTCAGGTCAGGAGCCCTGCCTGTTGGGCTGTTGGATTTGCCAGATAATTATGTTTTTCTCATTCACATTTTTCACTCAGAAAATTTTCTAGACAATTATGTTTATTAAATATTAGTAATCACAGCAACAAAGTATTATTCCTACTATCTCCAATGCTATTTTATCAACCTTTCGGTGGAGATATAGGTAATGATATTTGAAGCATTTGCTAAAAGCAGTTCCCAGCAGTTCTCCTGAGCACAGTCCTCCAAATGCTGAAAGCACCCAAGTGTGAATTACTGCTCAGGGCATTCAAATATTAACTACTGCCCAGAATGTTGATTAAAGTTTACACAGACATTAACATACACACATACACTGAGATTTTTCTTAGGTGAGTATTGTAAACTATTTCTGACAATTTAACAGCATCTCATGTACAGTAGAAACCAATTCCTTTCTTTGAATTTTAAGTGACTACATGATCTACCCCCATATTATGACCTTATCTTTTTTTTTTTTTTTTTTACTAGAGATTGAACCCAGGGGCATTCTGCCTTTGAGCTACACTTCCCGGCTTTTTTATTTTTTATTTTGAAACAGAGTCTTGCTAAGTTGCTGAGACTGCCCTTGAACCTGCAATCCTCCTGTCTCACCCTCCCAAGTACTGGGGTTACAAGTGTGTGCCCAGCTCTGGCAGGTCTTATCTAATGTGTACTCTACTCCAGTCCTCCTTGCCTCTTTCCCATTTCTCCACCACGCTCTATCTAAGCTTGCCACCGCACATTTGCACTGCAGTCTCTTCTGCCTGCCTGAAGTAGTCCCTCACAGAGTCTCAGGTCTGGCTCCTTCTTGTCACTACAGTGTCTTGAGCAGATGCCACTTTCTCAAGAGAGTGTACTTTCACTTCTCAGCATTTACTGTCTTCCTTGTATTTTCTTCATAAATTTACTCTTACTTGGTATTTCATTATACTTTAGTTTGTTGTCTGATTCTCCCACTAAAATGTAAGGTCTATGTGGGTCTAAATTTTCTGGTTTATTTATTGCTTTATCACTGGTGCCCAGAACAATGTCTGGAAGATTGTAGGTGCTCAAGAAATTTCTGTTAAATGGATGCATGAATCAGTATTCATACAAATTATAATGTCTATATTTAGGTTCTGTTGTATAGTGTACAGATTTCCTTTTTATTGTATATCTGTAAGGCAAATAATATGATATTTTGATATATACATGTCGTATCTTTCTGAATTCATTGGAACTCTGGTAGGTGATTGTATAAGTCAGCTTTGTGTCACTGTGGCAAAATAGCTGAGAAAATCAACTTAAAGGAGGAAAGATTTATTTTGTCTCACTGTTTCAGGTGTTGCAATCCAGAGTCACCTGGCTCCATTGCTTTGGGCCTGAAATGAGGCAGCACATCTTGGTGTGGTGCACATTGGTCAGAGCAAGAATACTCAGCTCATGGTTAGGTGACAAAGAGAGAGCTCGCTATTGCAACAAGTCCCTCCCTGCCAACCCATTAAGCTATGAATCCATAAATTGATTAATCCACTGATGAGGTCAGAGTCCTCATAATCCAATTACCTCCCAGTGCCCCCCCACCAACATTGCTGTACAGGGGGCCAAGCCTGCAACACATGAGTTTTTGGTAGACATTTAAAACCTAACCATACAGTTATGCTTACATGATTCTTTGAAATAGAACCCATGTCACAGTGTTAGCTGGTGGTATCCTCGGTAGCAATTCAAAGGCTGGCTCTCAATAGCCAGTGCTCACACCAGGCCTGATCCCTTGCTTATTTGTCTAGACAACGTATTTCCAGAGCAGTATGTGTTAAGCACTGGGATGGCTCAATAGCATGGTTAAAGGAACTTCAAACCCCTCCAGAAAAAGATCTTTCAGGGAACACAGACAATTTAACAAGTAATAAAAATCAACCATGGTTGGTATTATTATAAGATAAATTTAGGATTAAAGGGACAGTGGTGTTAGTTCCTAGCAGTTTGTGAAAGATGATTGTTAAATTTCTGAGAATTTTCAAACTCAATATTAAACACAGTCATTATTAAAAATATGTGGTTTAAATTTACAGTTAAATTATATTTAAAGTAAAAGTAACAAATGTTCAAATTTTACCATTTCCTAATTATCTATGCCCTTGAGATTATTTGCCTCTGTTGTATCTGTGCAGCGAGTGCAGTTGTTGTATAACCATGGCTGCTGTGCATCTTTCCCCATCACATGCCATTGTTATTAAAGCACACAGCAGGACACCTCACCACACTTGGGGACATAAGGCAGGGGATGTGAGAGAGAAAGCAGTGATGAGAGCTGCACAGGTGGTAGAATTTTCCTCCAACACCAAGACAAGCCAGGTAAGATAGTGTTCATCCTCATCCATGCACACCATCATGCTCCCTCTATACTGATTCTTTTCTTCAGGTTATCCTCTCTAGACAATATGTAGATATATAGTGGAAGATACTATAAACCTTATCAGACTTCTTCAAAATTTTATTTTACTGTGGTAAAAGAAACAACATGGTCGAACAACACAGTCACACAAGGTTAACAAAATCCAAAAACAATAACTATGAGGAAGGAAACATTATAATAGTCCTATAACTGAAGAAGAAACAAAGATGCATGGAGTTTTTTAGCCCAAGGCCAAATAGAGGTTACGAAAGTGAAGCCTGGATTTGAATCCTAGTAGTGGCCTCCAGAGCCTGTGCTCCTAAGCAGCACCCCTCCCGCCTCACTGTTCAGAAACTCGTTGTCTTTGGGCAGACCTGCTTTGGAAGGGATGTTACTGTAGATACACTGGAGGCTGGGCTATTTTTTTTTTTTTTCCGTTAGGGCCTTTCCCAGTGTTTTCTCTCTATGGCCTATTAATTTCTCCAGACAGGACTTCTTGAGTCTCCTACATAGAGAATATATTCCTGACTCTCAGCATTTGAAATCAAGTATGGGAAAGGGAGAAGATAATAAAGTCCTATACTTCCCTTCCCTATGTAGACTTAACTGAATCTCATTTTAAGCCCTAGCCATCCATACTTATTTAGGCCAGTGTTTTCACATCTAAAGAGAGTGAGAAAAAGATAGAAAGCTTTAAAGAGTTACATTTCTTAGTGCAGTTCTTGCAGATTTATACTATTCCTGTTTTGGGGAGAGGGCTTGTTGGCAATTGTCACTGGCACTATGAGGAGGGCATGGTTATACCCAAACTAAGAAACTGAAATCTTGCAGTCTATATTGTTTTTTTGTTTGTTTATTTTTGTTTTTTCTTTAACCTAATATTGTTTTTTGTTTATTTTGTTTTTTAATCTCCAAAGATTATGTCACCAATTCAGAAGAAATAAAAATCTATGTGCCGTATTTAAATCACAAAATGTTTGCTAGCACAAGGTTATTGGGGGTCTTAAACTTGAATCAACATGTGCACTACTGGCAAGAAAACAGAAAGCAGGTGTCTCTAATTAACACACCCTCCCACAAATGTTTGTTAACCCTCATCCCTACCAAATTCTTGTTCCTTTGCAAATGAACTGTCCCCAAACCAGAAACATACTGCACTTGCTAACAGCAATACTTCAGAGAAGATAAATACTGAAAAAAAGAAAGTACCCCATATTCATCTGCCAAAGGTATGTGTTACATTGTTAGCACCAAAGTAAACTTTGAGAATCTGATTTCTTAGTAAAAAAGCTAAGAGTGATGCATCTATTTGGTGCCAAATCTAATTGTTTCACTAATTTGTTTCATTTAGAACAATGTTAATTTATATTAATTTTTATTAATTAAAGAAATCATAGAAGAGTCTTGATAGATCATGTTTTACCTCTATTCACTGAGTTCCTTAGTAGTTGATTGAAAGCTCTTCTAACAATACTTTCTGTGGTGTTGATCCTGGTTGTTCTTTTTCCATTAGCAAAATTAGATCCTCATAAATTCTTCAAAATGTAGCTAAAGGAAAGAAAACTTTTGAACATGGACTTAATGGATATTTGGACTATTCTATATACTGATGTACGCAGCTTTGCTGTCCCAGAAGATGAGCCTGGACCATTAATTCCTTTCAAAATGTCAATATATTAGCAAATTCCTCTTTGAGGTGTCCAAGATTGCACCTCCAGCTTTTTCTTGAAAATATTCGCAAGAAATTTGTTTTCATGTTTCTTGAACATTCGTGATGTACAAAGTCTTTAAAGTGCAATGTCCTAAAAGGACTTTTTATTATTGTTGTTTTTACTTTTTAATTTTGGAAAATTATAGACCTAGAAAGTGACGAGCTGCTTCTGTCAGATGCATGAGCTCGAGTTGGTTGAAAACCTTTACCTGCCATTTTGATGAGTGGTGAATCCAGATCCTGGTACATTATCATTAAGCCACAAATTGAGAAATGAAGACAAATGGGAGAAAATTATAGAAACTCTATTTATAAATAGTTTTTCTTTTCCTCTTCTTTCTTCTCTTCCTTCTCCTCCTTATTTGATTATTTATCGGCATTTCCAGTCTCCTCTTTTTCCTTTAAACCCTTTTGTACCATGTATTGACACTGATGCCTAGTCTTCACATTTTCAATGGAAGGCCATGAATCTTGACTAGTTTTGGTCAAGAGTTAAATATTATTTGATTTCTGTGAGTATCTTGCAGGATAATTGTACTAGTCAGCTTTCTGCCACTGATAAAATCAACTTTAAGGGGGAAATTTTAATTTGGTTCATGGTTTTAGAGTTGTCAATCCATGATCAGCTGGTGGAAGGGCATGGTGAAGCAAAGTGCTTACCTTATGGTGGCCAGGAAGCAGAAAGAAAGAGGAAGAAGCCAAGGACAAGACACAGTTCCTCAGGGCATGTCTCCTAGTTAAAGGACCCCAAGCACCCACTCCCTTTAACTAGGTCCCATCTCCTACAGTTCCACTACTTCCCAATATTCCATTCAAATTATCAATCAATGGCTTAGTCCACCAATGAGGTCAGAGCCCTCATGATCCAAGTACTTCACAAAAACTCCACCTCTGAACACTGATCCATTAGGCACCTAGTTTTCAACACAAGAACCTTTGGAGGGCATTCCAGACCCAAACCACAATGAGTTAACAATAATTTATCTCCCTCTCCCTGTCCCTCTCCTCCCCCCCCCTGCAGTGCTGGGGATTGAATCCAGGGCCTTGTGCACAAGGAGCATACACTCTACCACTTAGCTACATCTTCAGTCAATAAAAAAATACTTTTTATAAAAGTATTTTTGGAAAATTCTGCAGATTTTTATATGCTTGAGCTAAATATTCAGTGGCCTGGAACAAGAAAAATTTTCTAGGGATTTTCATAATTTTACTCTCTCAGAAGAGATTGTAGACAGCCAGATAAAGTTCAAGAGTAACATCTATTGAATTAAATAAGATACCATTTGTTTTGCTAACTAGAGAGGAACCATCGCATTTGTCAAAAAGACATAATTCTTGGTGTTTTTAAAAAGTCCAATATAACACAGCTTCCAACTTCAGGCTGAAGGATATTCTCCTGACTATTTTCCATCCGTTATGCAACTGGCAAAATGTAAGTGGAGAGAATGCACTCTTTGTGCCAGGGCTAGATTAAGGTAGAAAGCCACAGACCTTCAGCAAATTACTTTTCTAAGTGTGTTGAGAAGTCTGTATTTAATTAAGAACTAATGGAACAAGCAGCACAAGTTTTTATAGCAAGGATTACTTTAATGATGTTCTTTGTGAAAATATTATGTGAGAAATGTTAGTTTTAGTTCTTGTTAAAATAAGATTTTATTGACTTTCTATCAGAAGAATGGGAGGATCAGAGCAGCAATTTCTCCTTTCAATACAGTCTCCTAAAAGTGGTGCCTCTTAAAAGTCTCTTAAAAGTGATATTTTGACATGGCTAGTGAAGGCAAGATGGACAGATTTCTAGGAGGAAGTAAAGGCTGATGCATTTGTTAAAAGCTCTCTCTCCAAAGGTTGCTCCTGTGTTATCCTCCACAGGTTTTCACTCATTGTTAGACTTCTGCTTTCTGAATACTTCTTACATAAAGACTTCAAAGAACTTTATAACTCCAATCTTCCCTCCATATCTACCAGTTTTACATTTAACCAATATCAGTTTGAAAATATATGAAAAAAATGTGTATCTGCTGAATATGTACAGATTTCTTTGGGTCATTATTCCCAATTACAATTGTATGTAACAATTACTTACATACCATTTACATTGTATTAGGTTTTATAAGTAATCTAGAGATGATTTAAAGTACACAGGAGGATGTACCTAGTTTAGATACAAATGCTGTCATTTTATATAAGACATTGGAGCATCTGTAGATTTTAGTATCTGTGAGGGTCCTAGAATCAATCCCCCATAGATACAGAAAAAAATCACTGTACATGCACCAGCAGAAAAGAAAAATGTGCCATCAAGGAACTTACCGAATAAATGTAATTTGTCTTAGTTACAGGCCTTCTGGGCGATGGGACATCCAAATTCAGTCTTTCAGTGGGTGTTTCTTTTGTCTCCCTTGGGAATTCCACAAGAACATGTCTCTGTTTTTGGTTCATCCTGCTTAATACTAGAGTAATAATTGTTCAAGCTCTTATGATTATCCTAAGAAGGGTAATTCCACTGTTTCTTCTGAGCTGAGTTTGGCTACCATGACCTTCACTGCATGAAATTAAGATGCTTAATGCTTTTATTTCTGATCCATGCCATTATTCCATTCAGAAGTTTGGCAGTTTCCAAGGGTGCTACCCTGGACAGGACACAGAGCTCTGCTTCCTATGGAAACTGCCACTTAATCATCCTTTCAAACTCAAGGAATCAAACTCCCTCCTGGGGTGAGACTAGACATCCCTTTGACCTCAAACCTCAAATCCCCCACCAACCACTAATAGGACTATCAACATTATTCCTATTTATTCCCGAAGCCTACAAACTGTTAACACTTCTCTAGGAAAGAGAGCCCAGCATTCAGAAAAGAGGGTCAGGTATTATTTCATGTGGGAAAATGACTTTTTCATTCTGTTGCTAATGAGTCCTTTTAGCAGTAGGGGAAAGTTCATTAAGATATCATTTTTGACCATTGATCAAAAACTATAGAACATCCTAGACACAATAAGATGGCAATGCCAATGGCGTTGCAGTTCTAGGTGTGGCATCTTCACTAGAGCA
Organism: Graphiurus murinus; assembly: GCA_004027655.1. Classification (NCBI taxonomy): domain Eukaryota; kingdom Metazoa; phylum Chordata; class Mammalia; order Rodentia; family Gliridae; genus Graphiurus; species Graphiurus murinus. Next base: position 36,427 of record PVLC010002203.1, on the reverse strand, counting down.
GCAGTAAAACAACCCGTGGTGTGGTCTGTAGCTATGGATCTAGCAAATGCTTTTTGAATTTCTATCAGCTAACTTAGAGTTTGCTTTCAACTAGCAGGGAGAGCAGGGTACTTTGCTGGTTTTTCTAAATGCTATCTATGTCTAATCATTTTGTTTCTGTTGTGATAGGGTTTGGAAAGAACTTGGTCATCTTGAGATCCTACAAGATATCATGATAGTGCATTACTTTGAAGATATGTAAACTGGGCTTAGTGAGCAGAAACTCTCTGTGCCTTAGTAAGACACATATGTGCTAGAGCATGAGCCAATTCAGTTTCAGGGATATGTCACACAGGTTAGTTTTTTTTTTTTTTTTTTTTTTTGGTTTTTTTTTCTGAATCTAGTCATCTTAGGAATTTGAGGATATTCCTCCACCTCGTCCTTCTCCTTCATCTATTTATTTATTTAATTATTTTTTGGTATTTGAGATTGAACCCAGGGGCATAATCTACCTTTGAGTTATATCCCCAGCCCTTTTTGAAACAGAGTCTCTGAATTGCTGAGGCGAGCCTTGAATCTGTGTTCCTCCTGTCTCAGCCTCTCAAGTTCTGATATTACAGGCATGTGTCACCATGCCTGGCTTAGGATATCCCTTCTGAAGTGAGATGTAAGTATCTGCACCTGGCATGGTGCACTGCAATGAAAGAAGCATGGTGCTCTGTGAGCCTCCTTGTATTTGGGAGGCTGAATATTCCACACATGGTAGTGCTGTCCCTACTATTTGCGGGAAACCCTGTAAGGTCACCAGCTTTGAGTGGGGCTGGGCCTAAGAAAAGCAACAATAGTTTCAGTTTCTTCAGTAAGTCCAGGTCACACTTATGAGCTATTGGACAATGGCATGAAATGTCTATTTAACACAAAGATATTGAAGAGAGCTGGCAATCCCACAAGGTCGACCCTTAGGTGTCCTTATCTTCTTCTGACAGCTATTCTTGTCTTGAAAAATACCTTTTATCTTACTCTTGGGTGTGGCAAAAACCAAACAGCTAATCTTTGAATATAATATATACCACAAATTTAAACATGAACACACAATTCCAATGTAAAATACATGTAGTATATATGAGATAAAGCTAAGAAGAGTCAGAAGGCAGAAACAAACTGCATGAGCAAGCAGCTTGGACTTCTATAATAGCTTCTCTTCTTTCCTTTAGACCATAGTTATAGTCTTATTGGGGGAATTCTCTGTGGCATGCTGCAAGTAAAGGAAAAATAGGCCTGGTTTATGAATAGATGGCATGTGGGCATCCAGCAGAAAAGGATAGCCTCTGCATTCCAGCTTCACTTAGAGGTAGCAGTGAAAGTGCCACAATGAAGAAAGGAAATGCTTTCCATAGGGAGAACTTAGGACAGTCTTCTGTTTGTTTATTTACTACAGAAAGGAAGATAGTTTAAAGTATGGATTGACACAAATTGATCATCAGTCCAAGAAAAATAAGGAGATTGGTGGCAAGGCTTGGGAAAGAGGTGTGTGAATGGACGTCTCATGGACACAAAGTGGGAAGATATTGTTTCCCATGTAAATGCCCATTAAGTGGTATCCAAGTGATGAATGAATGCTTTCAAGAATTAAATGAAAAAGATGATACATCCTAGGGAGGTCAGCCTTTTACATTAGTTGTTCATATGATTGGCCAATGGTGATAGATAAGGTGGGTGTGGTAGCAGGAGTGGGGGCTGCATGTGGGCTCACTAACACGGACTCACTCTCACCATTGCTGAATATCTAATTTGCCCGTAGAAACTCTATTGCTAAATCTGCAATGTAACACAACTTTTGATACTCAAGTTAGTCTCCTGGAATGTGGACTTGCATCTAAAGGCTCTTTTATAGCACCATCTGAGGACAAATACTGTAAGGACAGAGTGCTATCTATGGGATGTAGAATATACCTTAAACCAGTGGCCAATATAATGTACTATCTTTCCTAGTACTAGAAATCATCTGTCCAGGAGCCAAGACCTGACAATGAGAATAGACATTCTAATTTTTATATCAAACATATATTTGAAGAATATTTTATTCCCAGTAATGTAACTTTACCTTCTGTGGGTTTATAGTGCTGAAGGAAAGAGTACACTTGTAAGGGAATATAATAATAGTTCCATTGAATTAGAAGCTGAAATTGGTGATTGATCATTGTAGACTGATGAAGTAATAGACAGAGAAGGGATTATTATACTAGCTTGTGAGATTGATCCTGATTAACAAGTGGAAACTGAGTTTCAATATGCAAGAGAAATGAAGAAGATTATTTATGGAACCCCAGTGGTGTTTCTAGATACTTATATTTCTGCTGCACCATGCTGCTGAACAATAGAAAACTGTGGCAATTCAATAATAGGACTATCAAAGGACTCCCATAGAAATAAAGGTGTGAACCAGGCAGCCAGGTTAAGAACCTGTAAAATCAAGGTACTTTCAGAGAACACAGAGAACATGGAATGGATAATAGAAGAAATCCACTGTGGTTAAGAACATGGACCCACTGACTAATTACAGGAGAGATTGTGATAGTTATTTCTATGAAAACATTTGCTTTTCTTGTGTTTCAGGTTGCAGGTGAACTGACTTTGATGATATGGTAACCGACTGGGGACAATAAGTTGTCCTCTAGGCAAAGGATGAGAGTGGCTGCAGAGAGGCCAAAGACAGGACTGTGCCAGATCTTTTCTGCTGTCCTGCCTGATCAGCCCTGTACCCTCACCTATCCTCCTTGGTGTGGCTCTTCATCATTGGACTTTGCCTCTGACTCCTGGTTGGGTTTGGCTGGTGGGAGGCAGAGAAAAGGGAGGTTGTGGCTCCTTCCCTACCTACTGCCACAGGTTGGCTGTGTCCATTTTCTGAAGGCTGCAGCTCTTTTCAGCTGTCATTCTTCACTTAACTACCTCCTTTGGGTTTGGATGGTCACTCCCTCTTCTTGTTCCTTCAGGCTTAGGAAGTAATGCACTCCCCCATTAGCAGCCAGTAGGTACTGAACTGTATGTGCTATCTTCCCTAAAACCTGCCCATTGTAAATCGTTTCTTTTAAAAATTGTTTTCAGATTATCTGGTCTGAGTATATCCTGCTGGAACTTTGATTCATATATCTACTTCGTTTGATCCTTAGATCTTTTCTTATGACATAGTTTCGGTAGATCCTGTCACTTCCATGCTATGAATCTTCCAATTGTTTTTCAGTTTACTTGAAATAAAACCTAAACATCATGGTTCACACACTTGATTTGGCTTTTGCCTCTTCTGAATGAATCTTGTATCACTTTCTCTAATTCCATCACACTCAGTCTCCTTAAGATTCCTCTTTTTCTCTTTCTCCTGAGGTTCTCATTCTCAAGACATGACTGCTATAATTCAAATTTCAGTTTAAATGTCACCTCAGAGTCTTTCCTAGACAATCAAAAGTAATCCTCCAACCATTGTCACATCATCCGGTATTAACTCTCATAGAACTTATCACTTACTGATATTTCTGTATCTTTAATCATCTCTGTATTTACCTATCTACCACTATCATTCCATCTTCTAAATTGTATATTTCCTGGGAACTAGATTTTAATGTGTTGACATTGAATAAAAAGTATGGATTAGCTCCATCTTCTAAATAAGGTAACAGGAGCACGGAGGTTTTAAATTTCTTGAGGCTTCACAGCTGTTAGTGTCAGATCTAGCGTCAGTGACTTGCGATAATCATACACTAGAGTCTTTCTCCATATTATATCCTGAGTGCCAAAATGCTATGGAAGATGGAATGCCATGGGAAAGGGGTAGTGTACATGCACAGCCTCAGACTCCAAACTTTTGCAAAATAAATACTGCATCTCCTTTTTCCTTAGCCCATTCCGAGTCTAGAAATGAATTGTTTCCTTATATTAAATTATGATTTTTCCCTGAAGTGTTCTATTGAATGATTTGACAGTAAATGTTAGATGACGTATGATGTTAGATGTGCCATGATTTAGCAGCCAAAATAACTTTGTTAAATACACACATTGTGAATTTCCAGGAGGCAGAGTACTGTGCAAAACTACCCAAACTGATTAGATAGGATATTCTTTTATTAAAATACTATTTACATCTCATAGAGCATGCATTTCCTGGAACAACATTGAGTAAATGCTGAATTAAATCTTAAATGATATACATCACGTGGGCAGAACAGTTTTAACACAAATTTAAAAATAAATTATTTTGCGTATAGAGAAGGAAAAGGGAATGTGTTTATAATGGTGTCTTTTGAATTTTGTCCTTGTGTGTAACTTATTTGGTTTTATGAAAGTCTCACTCTTTTTTTTCAAGTTTGCATCTGCCAATTTTTTATTTCTTTGGTCCAACCACATATTATTTCTGACTGACTATCCTGGTAGAAGTGTTGAAACATTTTTAAGCCAATTATGGTTCTTTCTGTTCAAGTCTGGACAATTTCTGAAGGAGTATGATAGTTGTCTCATTACTGCCAGTATAGTCCGTGCCACTGTAGTTTAGTTTCTCTAGCTGTAATATGAGTTATATTCCTAGGAATATAACTCAAAGTTAAAAAAAAAAAATTCAATGACACAAAGGGCCTTAGGACCTAATGTGTAAGAGTAGCAAGAATAAAATGTTTCTTTCCTACAGGAATTTTAAACCTGAAATGTTTTCTAAACTGTAAGAAGACTGTTTTATTGCATGTTAAAACAAGTTGACTCATGGACAAAAACAGATTTAGCCACAACCCCTTTTCCATTAATTAATTAATACAATTAGTAACCTCTCCATTGTTTCGTGTTACCTCCAGCCCTGCACTGCTCTTGCGATTTTGTTTGCACCACAATTTAAAATTACCATGAAGTTTAAATAAAAGAAACAAATAAATGTGTGGACAAAGAACAAGTGAGGAAATGAGCAACCAGACAAGACACTTGCATATTAGAATTATTCTGAGTTCTTTGTATTTGAACCCAGTTGTCACTTAGAGATCTCTGCAGCTTTTGGTATTTGGCATTTAAGAAAGACTATCTGAGGATGCACAAGTCTCTCCCCAAGATTTCTGGGAGTTCTCAGCATCATTTCCATTTCCTGAACTCCTGCTTTCTCATGTGTATCCCTCTTCTGCACCATAATTATCCAGATGTGAGATGTGAAAAAAATCATTCCTTTTGCTAATTTATACTATATTTTACCATACCCACACCCACACCTTTTCCCACACCTTTTCCCACACAGTCTATGAGTACATCAGACTTTACTATCAACATGGAGAATGGGAGAATTGCCTAATTTTCCAAATAACAAACATCTTAATCTTGCAATTAGGCATTTAGGTCTTTATATAATGTAACACACATACACACACACACACATACACACACACACACACACACACACTCACATATATGGTGAACTTATAGTTCTGGGAATGGCAGTATAGTTTGGCCAAACCTTTTGCTGAGAACAACTGGAAAAAAAATTAAAATATCAACTTGCAGGCAGTAGAGGGCTGAAATAGAAGTGAATATTGCCAGGTGCAACAAACTCTAAGTGGTTGACACACAGCTAGCCAATTCAATCTTCCCTCATTTCTTAAGGCTTGAAGGAGTCTTCTGTCCTTAACTGCCAGTGTCTGAGCACATTTTGCTTTCTCACTGAGTGCCCACTCTGCTATCCTTGAAAGGAGCTTGTAAGTTTTAAGATGTCTGAAAGTGAGTGAAAAAAAGAATTTTACTCTTGGTGTTTATCTTTCAGACATATGTCTCACCAAGTACTGGATGAAATCATGACAGAAACTGTCAGTACAAAGTATGGCTCTACCAAATCTTCCTCAGCTAATTATTTTAATTTATTTATTTATTTTGTGGTACTAGGGATTGAACCCAGATGCATTCTATCTCTGAGCTTTACCCTCAGTCCTATTTTTCACTCTTTATTTTGAAACAGGGTCTCACTAAGATGCAAAGTGCCTAAGGAGCTGAGGCTGGCTGCGAACCCAGATCCTCCAGTCTCAGCCTCCCAAGTACTGGGATTACAAGCATGCACCACCATGCCTGGCTCTCAACTAATTTTAACTAAATTATAAGAATAATTCTGAGAGAGTGGTGAGAGCAAGAGCAAGAGAGAAAAATAAAAATCTAGTTCAAGTTTTAAACCAGCTAAGCTTCTGAGATAACCAGCATAGAAAGATGCTGTCTCTGGGGAAACCATGACAGATGGTCATCCTACTTATGACTTAGCTATTCTGCTTATTATGTCACGAACAGAAATGTATGCACGTGTGAAACAACATAAATATACAAGAATGTGTATAACAGCATAATTTGTAATCACCGTGGGGCAGAAATAGGCCAAATATGTATCAACAGTAGAATGGAATACCATGCAGCAGCGTAAATGAATAAACTATAGCTACATGCCACAATGCATAAATTGCACAGAGTAATACTAATCAAAAGAGGTATGTGCAAAATAATACACAGTGTATATTTCCATTAATAAAAATTTCAAGAACAAAATTAAACTATAGTGTGAGATATCACTGTTACCTTTGGGCAGAAGTAATTAAGACAGTGTCAAGAGGGCCTCTGTGGTTCTGACAATATATTTTTTTAATCTGGTAAACATTAAATTTATCATTTTAAGTGTACAATATAACAGTGTGAACTATATGCACATTGTTAGGCAACAAATACCTCAAATGTTTCCATCTTGCAAAACTGACTCTGCACCTATTGAGCAGTAACTTCCCCTTTCCCTCCAGCCCTAGCCCTTGGCTACCACCACTCTACTTTCTGTTCCTATGAGTTTGACTACTTTAGACAGCTTACTAAGTAGGCAACTCAAATAAGTAAAGGTCATTCAAATCATAGGACATGATCTCACCAATTTCATTTCAGTTCTTTTTGGGACTAAGAAATTAAGTTCGTTGTCAAAATATTTGTAGGAAACATCTGTTGCTGTGGCCTCTCTGTGCTTTCATCCACTCATCTTCTTGGAGACTAGCCATTTCTCTTTTGGGGGACATATCCTCTCTGCTCTCAGAATAAGTACTTTATTTATTTATTTATTTTGTTGGTGCATTGTAATCATACATCTTTGTTAGGTACAAGCTTGTAGACACATACATATGCACATCTCTCATTTAACCCTTTCCTAATTCCTGCCCCACTCCCTCACCCTCCCTCCTTCTCAAGTTCAGTTTAGTGATTGACTTTGATATGTTTGTGAAAGTACATCGTGTGCATTAGGGTATCCCCCCCACCCATCACCTTCAGTTAAATCACTTTCTTTGCTCATTTAAGGTTTCTCCTTCATCTAGAGTCCCTCTTAAGTCCCCACTTTCTCCCTAGCTTCCACATATTAGGGAGAGCATACAATTTTTTGCTTTTTGTGACTCAATTAGCATAATGTTTTCCAGTTCCATTCATTTCCCTGCAAATGACATGATTTTGTTTTTTTTTATGGCTGAGTAAAATTCCATTGTGTACATATCCCACAGTTTTGTAATCCATTCATCTGTTGATGGACATCTTGGCTGGTTCCATAGTTTGGCAATTGTAAATTGTGCAGCTATAAACATAGACACACATGCATCAGTCTGATACTTTGGTTTCCATTCTTTTGGGTAGATACCCAGAAGTGGTATTGCTGGATCATATGGTTGGTTCATTCCTATTTGTCAGAACAAGTACTTTAATTGCTTCAAGTAGAGTTGATATCCAGCTCCAGGATTGGCATGTGATTCAGTGCTGGCCAACTGCAGCAACATATTCCCCTGACCACGTGACTGGCTCAGCTGGGCCTGAAGTATTCTCAGAGCCACTGTGACGTGGGTGTTTCCCCAGGTCTACTGGGAGAAGCACAGATTTTTTTTTTTTTTTTGTAGAATTTGAATATGGAGATGAGGGTTTATAATCCTGGAGGTGTTAACAGTCATTTGGCAGCATATAATGCTTAAGGAAAAAAAAAAAGCTGTGGCATAAATTTCTCATTCTTTTTGGCCACTTAGCACCTTTGAACAACCTTCCTATGTTTAAGAATTTCCTGACTTATGAGACCACTTTTATTTGAAAAGCTTCATTCATAAAAGATCCTCCTAGACTTTCTTGCCCTGGGATCATACCTACTCTTGTCAGACTTTAAATCAGAATCCAGGAGGACAATGAAAAAGGACTTTATTCCAGGTAGGCAGAGTAGTCTTACTCCATTTCTAGATGCACTGATAGCAAGAGTTCCAGCAGGAGAATCCAGCACCCAAGCCTAAAAGTGTTAAGTCCAGTTTACTGGCAGTGGTTTCTCCAAGAAGCTGGTTCTTAACATGATTTGCAGTTGTGTTTCTGGTGAAGAGTACCCAAAGTTGGTTCCCAAGCCTTTCCAAAGATGTGATGGGCTGGCTGAAATACTTTAATAAATTTATTCTCTTTCTTAAAGCAGTCATAACTGGTTTCTGCAGTTTGTATGTAATTGGGAACTCTGAGTAACACTGGATTAAAATCAGAGAAGAGCAGATTGAGGAGATGGAGAGACCACGTCCATATTCATTTTTCATTATTCTATGCTAAAAAATAAAATGCTTTTAAAAAACATAACTCTCATGGAAGCTATTTCTTACTATAATCCACAGTTCTTACTGTTTAATATCAGAGGAGGCCAGAAAAGAATTTGACACTATTAATTCCATTCTTTTCCCTGTAAATTCTTCAGTTGCTTTTAGCTTTTATTTTCCTCCAAATCAACATATTTAATTGTGAGAAGTGAAATAAAATGTATCATTTTTCTATCTGATTTCCAAATTCCCATTAATTTTTAAGCAATCTAGTTACCAATTTTCATATTTAAGCATTTAACACACATATCATTACACATGCTTTTATGATAATCTGCCTACACTGCATTGTGAAAACAAGGTACACATTCACTCAAATTAAAGCCTTCCTCCCAGTGGAAGTGTTTCTAGAGTACAGATTGTAATTTTCTGAAACGCTTGACATCTGGTTGCATTTTTTTGTCATTATAATTTTTGGCACATGCATTTTACACAAATGTTAGTCAAGGGATGTTTCCAGACTTCCTCACCAAAAGTTGTGCTTCTTAGAGTTTGTGAAACGCAATGATAGTCTGTGTTTTTTTAAGAATAGGGTCATGTGGGTCAGTGAGTTTACTCAATGGCATGTGACTTGGATTTTCATCAAACCAAGATGAAACCAAAATGGAACTTATTCAAAGGGACACATCTGTGTTACTTAAAAACAAGAGTATATCTCATCTTATATAACTTTGCTTTTTTGCATATTTGTAAAATATATTTTGATTTTCTATTTTTACTCTCTTTTAAATATGAATAACAGGACTGGGCACAGTGGAGCATGCCTGTAATCCCAGTATCCGGGGGCTGAGACAGGAAGGTCACAGGCTCAAGGCCAGCCTCAACAACTCAATGAGACCTTATCTCAAAATAAAAAAATACAAAGGGCTGAGGATGTAACTTGGAGGAGAATACTTCTGAGTTCAATCTTCAGTACAAAAAAAAAAAAATTCCATATATATAGATTACAGGGGACATGGACTTAATCCTTTCTCTCCCCTCACTTCCTTACTCTATCCATGGTTTCCATTCAAATAGTTGGGCACACGTGGCTTCAGTCCAGAAATGCATTTACTACTCAGTAATAGAAATTATTTTTCTCCAAACTAGGATTGTGGAACCAATGACTCTGGCTAAATGATGTTTTTGTCTTGGGTCTTGCTTTTTGATGCTTACCTTGGCTACTTTTCCATTAAGTCTGACTGAGTTGTAGGGCGTCTTTTTCCAAGGACACTTTCATAGAGGTAAACATAGGTGGCTGGAGTGCACTCAGGGAGCAGTGATACCAAAGAGAATCTCAAGTGCATGCTCCTGCTGTTGTGGCATTTGAAAGGCAAATTCCAAGAATGGGCCAATTTTATCAGTCTTCAGGAGAATGAAGCAGTGTTAGAAGACTTCCAGAACTTCCCCAAAATCTGTTTTCAACCTGCTTTGTTTATGGCAAAGAGAGTTTAAGAAACAGCGAAGACCAGTGGTGAAGCAATCCTCTGTAAATAGTAGCACCTCTGTTTGTTCAGAGACAGCGTGTTCTGTCGAGAAATGTGACTATTTGGGTTCTTGCAGAGAACTTTGTCTAGTTTAACTTAAGTTTGCGAGTGCAGATGAGAAAAGAAAAGAAATAGTAACCAAGAGAATGTGGCACATCACAGTGGTGTTTAGTGTGCTGCTTCATTTCATTCTGGTCACAGGATGGAATATTCCCATTTTGCCTAGAATGTCTGCTGCTGCAGGGATGTGTCACAAGCTCTGCTTACATCTGCTTATGAAACATCTGCCACACGGAAGAAACTGAGGCAGAAATTCCTGCCCATAGCTCAGCAGAGAAAAAGACAAAATAACTGAGAATTATAAATTGCTTTGCATGTGGTGGGTGCTACCTCGAGGCTGACATGGAAAGGAAGTGAGGACTTAGGGTAACTGACTCATCCTGGTTTGCTGGCAGCTTTCTAGTTTTTTTTTTTTTTTTTTTTTTTTTTTTTTTTTTTTTTTTTTTTTTTTTTTTTTTTTTTTTTTTTTTTTTTTTTTTTTTTTTTTTTTTTTTTTTTTTTTTTTTTTTTTTTTTT